>KZ652517.1:56588-77134 GCA_001010745.2 Gerris buenoi | reverse complement strand
TGTACTCTAGGTTTATTTTAAATTGACTGAATTTAAAAAGAAATAATGGTCAGTCCCCTATTTTATTCACCATTGTTTATTAACATCTTATATAATATTTTCCTTTCCTTTCTGTTTATCCCTTGTGCTTCTCAAAATTTGAGCTTAGTTAAAAAGACAAACAAAAAAAAATCAAAATTAAAAAGATGTGAGTGTGGGTAATTATTCTTCCGAATAGTCTCTTTACCTTATTCCTTGTAGTTAATTTCCGTTTAAAAACAAGTAGTTATTCTTTTTTTTTTGTATTTGTTACAATTTAATGTGTGTAGGTTGTAGAGTGTTAAGAAAAATATGCATGATTTATTTTATTATTATATTTATTTTTTTCCTAGTAACACTATATGGGGCTAATCTTGTTGAAATTTCCCAACTTTTATAATCATTAGTATCAAATACATCTCTCATGAACCTTATTGATGTTGTAAAAATGCCTCAGGCAAATGTCACAAAGAGTTAATTGGACTGTTAAAGGTTATTAAAACAGCATTTGTATTTGTCCAATTTCAATTCCTAGGGGAGACCACACTCCTTCCCGTTTTTACCTTGCATTATGAAATAAATATCAATCTTTAGTAGTGGTGTCCATTGATCCAGTTAATCTGAGATAATTTGCTTAGTGCAATGAGTGCTGATAAGCCTATTTGTACAGCCATTTGTAGGGCCTGAAGGTTGCCACTTGTTGGGCCCTGAAGGTTGTTCTACTATAATTGAAAATCAGAGTCATCAAAAGAATTAGCTGTTTCTCTTTATCAACTTATTAAAAGTCGATGTTGTCTTCTAATTGCCCTTAGTTTTCTTTTAAAATAAGTATTAATAAAGAACAAAGCTAAAGCATCAGTGTTGTGATTTATCTATTAATAGTTATAGATTCACTTGATACCTGGGGCAAATCACTTGAGACACTTATCTACTTCATAAAGGGAGGTTTTAAACTTACTGAAACTGCCCAATTGTCCACTAAACGGCTGTTTTATAAGAATATTTTTATGTATCATATCTAGTTTCATTTTTGTAGTTTGCAATTTTTTATTAAGGATTTTAAATTTTCTAAATTGCTCTTGCCGCCCATGTTTAAATATTTTTAAATTGTAATTTTTTTCTTGCCGTTTCTTTATAAAGTTAGTAGTGTGATTATAGAGCAGTGTTACTCAAAGAAAAAAAAAGAAATAAAATAAAATAAAAAAATAGTGCATGTTTAAACATTTATTTTATTTATTTATTACAGCCTTAATTATTTGTACATTTATATTAAATATCAAGCTTTTTATTTATTTTAAACATTATTATATGAAGTTATTTTTTCATTTAAGCTCAGTGGAGTTTAGTGCATCTGCTGAATTATTTTATTATGATTACTGAAAGAAAATAAGTTCATTTTTTATTATATTAATATTTATTTATTTTTGTTAAAATATAGAACTCTTTATGTTATTACAATCTTTATATTTCTTATTATAGACATTTTAAGGTATCAGCAAATATAAAAGGCACAGTGAAGGATCAGTAACCAAAGATATTTTTATGTATCTCTGGATTCATAATGTTCTTGGACTTGGTAGTCAATAAGCCATAGTTTTTGTGTAACTAACATCCGTAAGAAATTTTATAAGAATATGTTAAGTTTTTCTAAAATTATCTAATAGCTCTATAAATAACATAAATTGGACAGTTTTTGGTTTTCCCCTGTTACTTTCATAGGATTTAAGAAATGGACAAATGGAAATCTCACAAATGTTAAGCTTATTTATTTGTTTATAGTTTTAGTTTTCTCTGTTTTGCCCCGTTTCGTAAATAAAAAAGTAAGTGGGTTTTGAAATATTTGGCTGAATTGAGGCTAAATATAATACATTAACCTAATCAATCCTTTTTTAGGTTTTATCATAAATAACTTTTTCCCTACACTCCTAGCCTTGATTTATTCATTTGTTGGCCTTATTTTTTGATAAGGACATCTTAAACTTTAATATAACTTGGTCATTGTCTATTGACTTAAGAGTTTGTATTGTATTAAGTGTGCTTTATCTAGGGCAATACTGGAGGGAATCATGAGAGTTCATGATTCCCTTGTTTTTCATTACTCCCTGTTCCACACGCCCGGGTGCAATGAGCTACTTCCCTCCCTGTAAACTAAGGAGAAAAGTTCCCTGCTGGAGGTAATAGTTATTTACGCACCAAGGGAGGAAACAAAGTTATTACACCCTGAGCATTTTTGTTGGTTACTGAGGCGTAGCCGAGGGAACCATACTGTCTAAATCCTGAGGCGTAGCCTCAGGTTTTTTGACTAATTTCCTAGGCGTAGCAGAGGGAATTAACTATAGTGAGGGTACGTACAAGATTTTTCCTCTAGAAGGGAGAAAAACGACATAAATAAAACCTAAGATTTTGATTTATCTATTTATTTAGGTATTAATAACTAAATTTACATATTTTATTCCTCTAATTTTAACAAAAACTTTGAAAAACAAAAATGGTTTTATAACATCTGATAGAAAAAAAAAAAAAAAAATGAAAATGAATGAAAATTAAAGGTGCAATTCATCAATTCCAACTTAGTTTTCATTGATTTCCTTAATTACTTTCTATAACTATGTAACTATAATAATAATTTAAATATTTATTAGTACTACAAAATTACTAAATGAATAATAAATTTTTACAAAATAATTTAAAAGAATAAGGGAGTTTAAATAAGACGTGAAGTGCAATTAATGTTTATGTCTTGCCGAGGGCAAACCTACTGCTCATGCGTACGTATAAAATTGTCACACTGTGAAAAGACGTGATACTTAATCTGATTGATACTGCTGTCGTATCACCTTTTTTACTTTATTTTTAAATTTATCTCTAAAATACGAGAAATCAATAACATAAACATAACCTGATTAGGCTACTGTCAGAATTTTCATAATAATTATTATTAAAAAAATAATAAAAGAGTCTTACTTGATAAATCTTATTTGTGCGTTTACTCTGTAATATCAGATTACAACATAGATGTAACCTACTTCTTTTCTATAGTAGTAGTAGTAGTAGTTACCTAGTACTTCCTACTAGAAGGGTAGGAAGAACCACTTGCTCGAACCTCGCAATCAGGCCTTACAGTAGACCCATTTTACTTTCCCCGTGGTGGAGAGTTCCAGCTACTTCACACATCATAAATTTATACATTGTAGCTCCGAAGCGAGTATGATGTGGTCATTAGTAAGCTATATAAGCTTGCGTCAAAGAGTGGGGGAAGAGAACCCCTCAGGAGGAGCCCTCGCCCTACTCCATCCTCCAACCATAGATACAATTTACATCTCATGACACGGGGTGACAAGGGGGTGTCCCTTGCCCTGCTCTGTTCGCAATTTATAGATGCAATTCAGAGTATTATGGCCCGGGATCGAACCCACGACCTCGAGTTGCCTCGACTCAGTGATAGCTGTGCCTTAAGCACCTCGGTTACTCTGACTCCCACCTCTTTTCTATAAGTCTTGTTTAAACTTATGGTAAAATTAAATTATCCCAAAAATCAAAAGTACGTCTTATTTAAACTCTCTAATTCACTAATAGGCTGTAATGGGATTAGAAAATATTTTTCTGTTTCAATTTAAAGCTCACAGAACTCATCTCAGTGTTACTGATGTTTGCTTATTTTTCTCTGGAGTTGTGGCCCCATTGTTACCCTACAATTATGCCAATACTTTGACTCTGCTAACAATTGGATCAGAGTTCTTTGTAATTAAACATTAATCAATTAAGTAAGGAATCTTTAATGATACTTAATTATTTTAAATTAAATACATTAATTGATTGAGTTTAACGTGTTCCTTATTCTCAAACTAATACTTAATGATCCAATTATCATTGTTATTTTAAACCCTGTTTAACTTCTTACTAATTATTTAGTGTTGTGATACAATTTTTCTATATTATGCACATTATAATTTCATCTACTTATATTATAGCTATTTGTCACACAAATGTACTTTCAAAAGCATATATTTATGCACTTAAATAAAAAATCAGCATTTGCACACATTCCACTTACAGTTAGAGTCGGTTCATTCTTTGATGAAAATTGAAAATTGTTAAAGGTTTTTTGATAGATTAGTTAAAAAGGTGGCTGGATTCAACCATTTAAAATCAGATAATCTTTCTGACATATTATTTTTAAAAGACTCATTAGTTAAAAAGACATTTTAAGAACATTATTTTTAAAAGACTATCATTCAGATAATAATCTAAAGGCTATAGGTCCTTGTCCTATATCCTACTCTACCAGCTGGTAATGTTGTATTGAAATTTAAATACATTTGCACCCCAAATTAGACTTCACTTTTAACGCCTAAATTCTGTCTAGCCTGGTGTGAGTATTTAAAAAATATTGTGCAAAAGGTTTGTGATTTATTATATTTTTCCTTGTCAATGTGTTCTACTCAAAGAGTGGCTATGGCCTTAAAATCAATTATATGTAAATTTCTTATATAATATATATATTGGATGTGTCATTAGTTTAATTTCTTCTTCAATCTTCTTATTATGAACCTTCTCTTATCTGTTATCTTATTTTATTCTTTATTTCTTTGTTGTCATTTAAATAACATCACTTTTTAAGATATAAGTGCACAAGCATTTAATAAAATTAAAATATTTATTTGTGTTAGCAATTTTACATTTCAATGGTTTAATCTTTTTTTTATTTGTTTCTCTACTCCTTTCAGAATGGTAGACGTGGGAGGCCAGAGGTCAGAAAGAAGAAAATGGATTCATTGTTTTGAAAATGTTACCTCAATCATTTTCCTAGTAGCACTAAGTGAATATGACCAGATCCTATTCGAATCTGAAAATGAGGTAAATCTTATATTTTTTTAATTACTTTCTCTTACTTCGGTATTTGTTTAAAAAGAAGTTTTTTATTTTCAGGATTAATTATTTTGTTTTACCGTAAAATCTCGCGTATAATACGCACTTTTTTTACCTCTTTTTTCCTTCCAAAATAGGGGTGCGTATTATACACGAGTGAAAAAAAAATTATTCGTTTTTCAACTTAATTTTTACCTCAATAATTGAAAAATATTAAAAACAAAGGTAAACATACTTTTTTTAACAAAAACTGATTTTATGTATCTCATTGTATACATTTTGGTTTTACCATACTTATTTCTTTTCTCTTTTTTTTAGACAAAAAAAAGACTTGTTATCATCATAGTAGTTTGTTATTTTTATTTCGCTAGATGATCAAAGTCATGGATAAAAGTAGATAGAAGATAATTTTTTTGTTTATCTCTAAAACCGGTACCGCCGTGAGATTTCACTGGTGATTACACCATGTGATAACACCGGCTTGATAACAAACGACTGATTTCAAAGGCGGCCCTTCTAGGAATTTATCTATTTTATAAGAAAGCACCCAGTTTTCTTATAAAATAGACACCTTATTACCCATCTGACCTCGCAAGTAAAAATATTACATAATAAATATTGGAAATTACATGTAAAATGTGCAAAATATATCATTCTTGGTAGCACGTATTATAAACGATTTTTTTTCTAAAATTTGACGGAAAAGTCGGGTGCGTATTATACGCGAATATTTAATTTTCCCCAAATTATAGCTCAAAATTTTGCCTGCGTATTATACACGGGTGCGTATTATACACGAGATTTTACGGTATTTAGGAAAAAATGTATATTTGTGTTCGATTGTAAAAAAAAACAATTAATATGTACTATACTATAAAAATAAGTAGTATTATAGGAGATTAGCGATGCAGTGTAATCAATTATAGTTGCATTAAGTTATCAGAATTTGAGTAAACTTACTGTATGGTAGAAAACAAAATACATAGTTCTGTTTCTATTATAGATTTCCAGTTTTTTATATTTGCATTATTTAAATCTTTTAGTCAAGGCTTAAATTAAATTTGGGGGACCAACTGCTGGATCTTAACAATTTTTATTTAGTTGTCTTCTTGATCACTGCCTGGTATGAGAAGTTGCCTGAGTTATTTTTAGCAACTCACTTTTATGTGTTCACCAATTATTGATTTTTAGGTACTTCTTTAGATTGTTACTCCCCTCTGTTTTTTTTTTTATAATATAAATTACTTTGACTAAATAACTATTAAGATAAAGGAATTTTTAGTCCAATCTACTTAGAGACAAAGGAATATCACACTTCTGTTTTTAAGGGGAGCAACAGTCTAAAGAAGAACATTCCTTACAACTTCTTTAGATTGTTAAGTACTTCCCTCTTTTTTTTTTTTTTTTTTCTATCAGGGGAGTTACAATCTAAAGAAGTGCCAATTTTGGAATCACTTGTAAGAACCTTAATTTGACTCAACGTCTTTAGGCAGGATAACTATAAGTCTAATTATTATGAAAACTCTTATATTACTACCGGTTTTAATTTAGGTCTTCTAAATTTATAGTTGTAGACTAAATCGTGAGAAACATGAATCTGATTGGCTTCCTTTTGATTGAAATCATGTTTAAAGCTTATTCAAAATATAATTTGTAATTTATTATAAGAAATATGTTGATAAAATACGAGAGAGTTGCATGTATGAACAATGCTTAACTTTTACAAAAAAAAAAAGTTGTTTTTTTTCTCAAGATGGTCCAATAAGATTATGATGGATTTAAAATGATGTAATTATATTCTAGGTAAAGACAAAAGCAATAACTTTTCTAAACAGCAAATCTAAATGGCATTGCTGGACTTGTAATTTTATCTTTTTCTTTTCTTATCTTATAGATTTTCCCTTAACCTCAGAAACCTAAAAACTTTTTACTGAGATGGTTGGTTGCTAGTAGCCCTTATGATGCCATCAATTAATTTTAGTTTGAAACAAACTTACTTTTGAATGTCTCCCTAGGAAGAAGAATTGGAGATGTTTGGTCAAGCGACCAAGACGGCCTCTGAATCTCACCGTAAATCCTTTAAACATCCAAATCACGTGTTAAAGACGCGGCGTTGCACTGATACGTTCTCCATTCGCTTCTCACAACACTATAGCTGCGTAAGCGATTGCATTATTCCCCCTCCTAAACTATGGTGCACCACCCAGAAACCTAACGTCACATTGTGCTTGTCTTTGGTCTGATTTTCGTTGTATTTTCAATTGGACCGTACCCTGTGTTATTGTCTTTCAGATGATGGATAGTAACCTCTTCCCATTAACATTTAGAAGCATTTCCTTCTATTTATATAAAATTTTTCTGTGATGTCTAATTATCTCTAATGAATGTGTAAAAATCCTTACTTAGTAAATGCCTTCAGACTCCAGCATTCATTTATAGTATTTTAGGTTTTTTAAACAAAAATCATCTTTAAAGTCTAGATTTCCTTGAAGACTGTAACTATGAAGATGTAAAAATCTATTGTTTACATTGATGTTACTGGAGTAGATTTTACACATCGTTGTTTGTTATGGCTGCCAAAGACAACTGTTATTGCATTTATTGCTATGACATGCAGCTTCTCATATGGATGCTTTCAGTATGCATTAGTAATAATTTTTGCAATGGCTCCGTTTGTTATATTGTACTTTTCTTTCTACATAGAAACCTGTTTTTTTAAGTTTTTTTTTTTTTTTTTTATTTTTTTTTTTTTTTTTTTTTTTTTTTTTTTTTTTTTTTTTTTTTATATCGGGTTTTTCCATCTTCAATTATTAAATCATGTTTTTATTTTTTTATTATTTTTTTTTTTTTATTATTAGAGAATCTCTTTGCTATTAAGCTTGACCTAAGCTCATAGCTTGAACAGTAATTGGTTTTATATTTTGTATTGATTTCTATTATTTGATGGATAAAGGCATGACTTCCCTCTGTGCTTCCAACTGAAATGCAATCACAACCAAGTAATGTTGCATTTTGGTGATTCTTATTAAATAGATCACTCCAATTACCTAAAGGTATACTCCACATTTTCTCCCCGTTCTAGTTTTTCTTAAGGCTGCTGATCTTATGGGAAGCACTGTGTCATCTGAAAAGGAATTGTCTATTTATATGTATTTTTTTAATTCATTTGTATATTTCGCTCTCATCTTGTTCAAATGACATAAGATGTAATCCTAAAATGTCTGCTATTTTTAATATTATAGGTCTCAAAACTTTTTACTCCTTTTTTCCATTTGTTTTATTTTACTTCCTTTGTTGTGTGGTGTCTTATCCAGCATGAGTGTTTTTAAAATTTGTTTTGATTGCATAAAGTAACTCCTCAAGTTTAACTCCTATATTGAATTAATACATGCTTGTTTTTCTTAATAATTTATTTTAAAAATATATTAAGTTAGATCTGGATTATTTTGACTTATTGGATTTTGCCACTTTAGGTTCAAGAGCTATCTTTGTAACCATACCTAATCTTTTTTAAATCCTTATATTAACTTCACTTTTGTTTGTGCCTGTTGTCTATCATCAAAACCTTCCAGTCTTCTAATCAAGCTTAAATTCATAACTATCAGTCAGCAGAGCTTGATGATGACTCAAAGTTCACTTGAATATTTGACATTATTTATCTTTACGAGCTTTGTTTGGCTTACTTTGTTTGACTCAAAGTTAATTTTAAATAAAAAAATTGTTTGTGATAATAAAATAAGTTTAAGGTGACAGATTACTGAACAGTAATAGTTTTTAATTAATCAACAATGATGTATTTTATCAATAAGAAACAAACACATAAAAAATACAGGTTTGAAAATGTTTCTAAGTTGGAGAGACAAAATATTACGTAATAAATAAAAAATAAATAAATAAATAAATATCTTTTATTGTATTATTTAACCCCTGAAGACACAAAGAAAAATAACATGTGTGTATATATTGAAGGGGACAACTGACTAAACATGTTAAATTTCAACTTTTTACCCTAAATGGCTTGGGAGATATGAACCAAAGAGTGACAGACAGACAGACACATCACTCTTGGCATAAGGGTTTTTTGAGAAGGATCTTCGAAACCCTAAAAATCTTACCAATGATGGCTCATACAACGAATGTGCGCAAATGTTAAAAAATTATAATAAATATTTGTTTTTATGGCTTTTATTATTAGTATAAATCTACACATATTTTAAAACGATATCATGTTTCCCTTAAATATTATGAATTTAAATGTTTTAATTTGATCTGTCGATACTAATAANTTTTTTTTTTTTTTTTTTAAATAAAAAGAAAGAAAGACAATTATAAACGAAAATTAATTATTGAACTAGTTAGGGAAAATTAAAAAAACAACAAGAAGTTTGATACTTCCCTGAGTTTTCTATTCTAATTCGACTAACAAATATTTACCCAACAACTAAGAGATAAACAATTTTATGCCATGTGTACTTAAAGAGGCCAGAGACATTCTTTTACAACATCAAAATGATGTGATTTGTGCAAAAACAATCCTATAACATCACTTTTAGTACGTGTCTTGTCATTTTGATAGTTTTGAATCTATGAAATATGGTATTCATATTTAGAAAATCAGAATAAGACTGTAAATGGTAGTCCCCTTAAAAACCAATAGAATAATATTTCGCTTTTCTGGGACAAATCTATATTCCTAGAAAAATGGCACTCGAGAGAATGAGAGATGTTATAATTAAAATGTGGCAGTGGGCAAAGAAGCTGCTGAATATTCCAAAATTTGAGAAAGGCTTTCTCAATTGTTTCAGACAGAAAAAAGAAAGAAAATAATGTAGTTTTTAGTACTAAAATATCTAACTTAATTACATTAAGTTGGTTTGAAGTCCTTTGGAATTGACTACTAAATATTTTTTTTTAATTTATAGCTAATAATTATTTGTAAAAAAAGTCGTGCATGGTGTGTTACTACTAATTATATGTTTAAACATTGTATGTTCTATTCTATCTTTACTTTTTTTTAACTCATTTCCTTGCTTGAGGAAATCTTAATTACTTAACTCGTAACTTTTACATATATTATGATTATATAACAATTAATTACTGCTTTGTTTGCATTTTTATTTATTTCTTTCTTTTCAATGTATCTTTTTTTGAATGGGGCAATTTATATAAAGAACTAAGATTGAATTCATCATAATCCTATTGGACCACTCATGATTATGATTGATAAAAAGATTAAACCATTACAACTGTTATTTTATTAATTGACTGTAACAGTTTTAGTTTTATTGCTCATCGCCCTTAAAAAAAGCATAGTTTTAATTGTTTTTCAACTTTTTTATTTCTAGAATCGTATGGAGGAGTCAAAGGCCTTGTTCAAGACTATCATCACATACCCTTGGTTCCAACATTCATCAGTTATTCTTTTTCTCAATAAGAAAGATCTTCTTGAAGAAAAAATTATGTACTCGCATTTAGTAGATTATTTCCCCGAGTATGACGGTGCGTACACTTTTGATTTTCTAATCTTTTTTTTATAATTTGTTATTGTTTTATAATGCTGAAAACCTGTATGAGGATTGGTGTAGGCATGTGTTAGCATACTAACATGCTCTCACCTGAATACCGATATACCTGGTGATGATTCGAATCCTTGGCAGGTAAGACATGTTTCACACTCATCATCAAATCAAGTGGATGTGAGAAGTGACTGGTCCCCTCCTTTCCTTTATAAACGGATGATGCGTCACGTTTAGAACTCAAGCCTTCAGGCTCTATTTGTAGGCCAGTTACCGGGGTTTTCACCTCCGAAATTTGAGTAACAACCGATTTGCTTGAAATTTGGTGAGTTGATAGGAAAGTGCTCAAATAACAAAAGTTATATAGTGCCGATGTGCGCTTCCGCCCCAAGGGTGGTTGGCACCCCTTGTCGGGGGTGGAAATTCCTTTGCTAAAAATAACCCAGGGAATCGACAGAGGATCAAATTTTAAGAAAAAAATGTGGTATAAAGTTTGTTTCTTAAATCAAATATTTTTAATTATTATTTGAGCAAACGGCATGAGCTACAGTTTGCCAAATTGCAGTATAACTTCTCCATTTATTCCCCTTCAATTTAAGTACCATAACACTATTAGTTGATATACAATTTTTTTGAGCTATCATTGAGGTTTTGTAAATGGAGAAGTTTTACTGAAATTTGGCAAACTGTAGCTCATCCCGTTTTGGCAAAATTACAGGCTTAAACAAAAATAAATTTTAATTTTTTTTGATAAAATTAACAATAAAATGACATTTATGGATATGTTTTGCTCCTTTAATGCATTTGAAATAGACATTTTCTAAACTGAAATTTTCTCCTCTTTCCAACGGTACCTTTATTTCAGCTGTATCATCAATATTTTAGGTGTAGCAATAGATTTTTTAAAGTAAAATGGACGTACCTTGGAAAATAACAAAAAAATTATTGTGGCGAAACTATTGAGAATTGACCCATGGTATATATAGTGTTTTTTGTTGCAAATGATGTGTAGAATCTGCCCTCTTCGTTTGTTACATCTTCGACCAAACACCCTGTATAACTTTTGTTATTTGAGCACTTTCCCATCAACTCACCAAATTTCAAGCAAATCGGTTCAGTTACTCAAACTTCTGAGGTGAGGTTCTATTTTTAGCCCGAGTAACTGGCCTATTGGTTTAAGAAAACAAAATCATATGAAGTAATCACTGTTTAAAATATGGTTCACTTGTGCAAGTTTGTTGTATTAACAGATTCCCATTAAGTAATTAGGTTTGTGATGATTTTAGAACAGTCAATTTATTCAGGGGCGGAAAGGTGGTTTTAAGTGAACATGTGGAAGCTCTTTGCTTTTACAGCGATTGTCTTCAAGAAAAAATAAACACACATTAAACTTTAACGATAGATCGTAAAGATTTTTTTATTATTTTTTTTTTTTTATAAGTATTCTCCTTTATTTTTTTAAATTTTTAAATTATTTTACACCAATATTAAAAAGTGTTTAAGGAGTAAGAAGTTATACATTTAATAATTAAGTTTTTGAAAAAAATATGTGAACAAGAGGAAAATTAATAAATATTTTGATATTTACCCTCTTCAGAATGTGATTAATTCTCAGATGCAATACTGCTTTAATTTATTTATATATATTTTTTTTTTTTTTGGAAAGTCACAACTTCCTGAATTCAAAATTTTAAATTTGTACCTTTTTAAATGCACCTTAAATTTAAGTATAGTAGCTGTTACAAAGTGGACTGATAACTAGGGTAATTTTACATAAGTGGACAATTAAAGAACTTACGTGAGTAGTAGATGATGTGAGGTGAGAAACAAATAACAGGAAAACACAATACAGACGAGAGGCTACACAAATGGACACCAAAATACTACACGAAAAGTAGATGTTGTGAAAGGAGAAAAAGACACAAAAACAGGACCACAAAATACAGACGAGCTGGCGTCAGAAACTTTATAGATATACAAAACAATAGAGATAGGATGCTATAGGACAAGCTGGCGTCAGAACTATATAGATATACAAAACGATAGAGATAGGATGCTATGCAGCGAGCAGGCGCTAAAACACTATACAATCACAGCGTCCTCAGCGAAGAGGAGGGGTTTAGGCAGGTGTGCCAACAGAAAAAAGGGGGGAAAGAAAATATAAAGAAAGATTAAGTTTTAGACTTAACTAAAGTTTGGCAAGGGCGCCAAATACGAATTGAAATAAAATTACGCAAAACGAAACACCGCCCACCTTGAACTGTGTTCAAAAAGTGGTAAGCAAAGATAAAAAAAAGAAACAAAAAAAAACAAGTACAATAAAACAATAAAGAACGTATTTACAAGGGATGGCAAAAATAGAAAGATAATTATTCATTGATAGGAAGCCTGTAAAGGCGAGTAGATGGTCTTAAACAAGAACCATGTTGAGTTTTTACCTCAGCTTTCCTTACAACACCATCTGGGCCAGGGAAAACTTTGACAATACGACCAAGGGGCCAGGTAAGTGGAGGAGTATGAGGTTGTTCAATAACCACTAGGTCATCAACCTGAAGATTAGGAGTTGGTCTGAACCATTTGGCTCTAGCTTGGAGTCCGGGCAAATATTCTGTGCGCCATCGATTCCAAAACCGTTGAGTAAGAGCTTGAATAAGGTTAAAGTGGTTAAGAGAACTATCAGGTGTATGAACATAATCCGGTTCTGGAGGTGCAACCATAGGACGACCAACCAGAAAATGAGAGGGTGTCAAAGGCCGGTAATCATGAGGATCATTTGACATAGAATAAAGAGGTCTAGAATTAAGAATGCATTCAACTCTCGTAAACAAGGACATTAATTGGAAAACGGTAGGAGTATAAGTACCTAAAATTCTTTGTAAATGGTGTTTGGCAGAGCGTACAGCTCGTTCCCATAATCCGCCCTGATGCGGAGCTGACGGAGCTAAAAAATGAAAATTTATCTTATGTTTGTCACAAATATTTAAAACCGTAGTTTTATTGTCGACTAAAGATTGGTGCCAGAGTCTGTTCAGCTGTCCAGAAGCACCCACAAAATTAGTACCACAGTCCGAATAAAGATTGTTAGGGGCACTGCGGCGACTAATAAAACGTTGAAGAACATCTAGGAAAGCGTCGGTGGAAAGATCCTCGGCAAGCTCTATATGAACTGCCTTGGTTGAAAAGCATACAAAAATACACATGTAAGTTTTTACAATTGGAGCCTTCCGTAAATGATGTAATTTAGTGTGAAAGGGTCCAGCGAAATCCATACCAGAATTATAAAATGGGGGGGATGGAGTAATGCGTTCGATTGGCAAATTACCCATCATTGGTGGTTGATTTGTAGGATTGACTTTGAAACATCTTACACATTTACAAATTTGAGACCTTATGGTTTGTTTAGCCGAAATAATCCAATATTTGAAGGAAAGTTGGTACTGGACAAAGGAGGAACCAGCATGGCCATGAGCGACATGATAATGTTGAATAAGAAGATTAACAAATCGATTCTTTTTAGGTAATAATATGGGGTGAGGACTAGATGGAGAGTTAGACAAGCGTCCACCAACTCTAACGATACCAAATTTGTCGATAAATGGAGTTAAACGTTGATAATCTTTAGGTAAAACTGAATTAGTTTCTAGAGCATTACGGACGTCCTTAAAGTGAAAAAGTTGAATATACCGACATATAAGTAAAATAGACAATGATTGTAAGGAACCAAAAGAATTGACAAAATCAGGTTTAGAATGATAGATAAATTTACACATGAGTGATACTATTTTTACCAATGCACTCCAGGAAGACACGTTAGGAAGAAAGTCGTCTGGAGCGATAGGAACAGACACTAAAGAAGTGAGTTCAAGAAGTTGATCAGAGTGCGAGGATGCTGGAATAGATAAAGGCCATTTTGATTCAGGTTGCACTAACCACAATGGACCATGCCACCACAAAGGATGGTCTTTAATTTCATTAGGATCAAGACCCCTAGATGCAGCATCAGCGGGGTTGTCAGGAGATGATATGTGATGCCAGTCAGATATGGAAGTTAAGGTTTGAATGGTGGATACTCTATTAGCAACAAAGGTTTTTAATCTGTGTGGAGGAATTTTTATCCAGCTTAAAACAACAGATGAGTCACACCACAGAAAAACAGATTCTATAGTCAGGTGAGACTTTAACAAGGAAATATAATGACTAACAAGGTTAGAAAGTAGATAGGCTCCTAATAATTCTAGGCGAGGAATATTGAGCACTTTTAGAGGAGCTACCTTTGTTTTAGCGACTAATAAAGAAGTGCTGATGTGCCCGTTTGAATCAACTGAGCGCAAATACAAAACGGCAGCATAACCAACCTTACTGGCATCCGAAAATCCATGCAATTGATATTTAAAAGAATTGACAGCAAAGGGTCTGTCAATGGAAACAAAAGTAAGATCTTTCAAGGAAGCAATAAACGATTGCCATGGGCGAACCAAATTATCTGGCAAAGGGGAGTCCCAATCAAGAGGTTCAAGCCACAGAGATTGCATAAAACATTTGACTTTCATCACTACGGGAGCCACCCAACCACAAGGATCATAAATTTGAGCAATTTTCGATAAGACAAGTCGTTTAGTAATAGAAGACTCAGGGTCGAGTTCAAGAAGAGAAGGGGGAATTCTAAAATAAAATTTATCTGAGGTTGTATCCCAGAGAAGTCCTAAGACACTGACTGTAGAATTAGAAGAGAGTAAGGAAACTGATTCCAGGTCAGTTTCGCATATGTCGGAAAGTAATACGGGATTGTTGCTTTTCCATTTTTTCAAGTTAAAACCTCCGGAATTAAGTAATGAGATAAGGTCATTTTTAAGTTGGCAAGCATCCTCAAGAGAGAATGAGCCACAAAATATATCATCTATAAAGGACGATTCTTGAAGAGCTTGAGCAGCTTGTGGAAAATTATTACCTTCATCCAGGGAAAGTTGACGTAGGGTTCTGAGAGCCAAATAAGGGCTTGGCGATAGACCATAAATGACTGTAGTTAAATAATATATTTGAATAGGATCTTGGGGAGATTCCCGCCATAAAATACATTGATACGGTTGATCTAAGACATTTAAAGAAATTTGTCTAAACATTTGTTCGATATCACATGAAAAAACAAAAGGATATTTTCTGAAAAGGGATATGACATCAGTACCTAACGTTTGAAGTTTAGGGCCACAATAAAGAATATCATTAAGCGACTTTTCATTAGTGCTTTTAGCACTGGCATTAAATACAACTCGAATTTTAGAGGTATCTCCATGAGATTTGAAAATACCATGATGGGGAATAAAATAATTAGAAGGTTCATGTCCTAATGGTCGCATATGACCTTGGTCGAGTAAGTCTTTTATAAAGGAAATATAAGAAGCCTGGAAATCAGGTTGACGGGAAAATTTATTTTCCATACAAATCAATTGTTTTAGAGCCAAATCATAAGAGTTGCCTAACTCCTTAGAAGGTCAAAATGGCAATCTCGCGGTATATCGACCTGACACATCACGAAAGGTCGTGGAATTAAACAATTGTTCACAGGCCTGGTCTTCTTCAGAAACGAAAGGACCAGCTAAAGGAGGTTCTTCTACTTGCCAAAAGGTTTTGATGTTTTCATTTAAATCGTCAAGGACAAAAACAGAGAGGCTTACAACAGAGGCTGAAGAATCGTTATGGTACTTATGATGCAATAAATCAGAATTAATAGGATCACAGACAATTGGAGAGATATGGTCAATACAAGAAAGATTACACGACAAGGATGGCATAGGAGGTACGCTCCCCATAACCACATAACCAAACTGGGTTGGTACAGCGTAAGGCATATTGGCACCAAGAGAAATAGGTTTACCTGAGAGGACAGCAACAGTTAGGTCAGCATTGAGTAAACAGTCAACACGTGAGTTAACATCAAAAGTAGGATCAGCCAAAACAAAGTGTTTTAAACTATCCTTCACCTTAGGTGAAACAGAAAAACAAGGAGTATTAGAGGTAATTTTAGGCATAATAATGAACTGATGCTCGGTGGAAATTTGTTTTCCGCCAAGAGTTTGAATAGTAAGAAATGCAGATCCTTTCGAATGAGCAACAGTCTGTCCTACTCCACTGATAGAAAAGGGGGTTTTAAAACGGTTAACATTTAGGAGTTGTGCACAACGCTCTGTAATGAAGGAGGCATGTGAAGCAGAATCTAGGATAGCACGAGCAATAATATATTGAGTGGGCGATACTTGAAGTTTAACTAGACATGTAGCCATTAGAACGGAAGGAGACCCTTCAGGCGGGGAAGAAGAAGACGAGAGAGTTACAGTAGATTGTTGATCAGAAATAGAAGGTACCGGACTTGGAGTCGACGGTTTGACTGAATGGTTTTCAGACTGAGAATGGGCAGTTGCCGAAATTGGTTTGACCTGTGCTTTAGAGCTAGAGGAACCAAAACAAAGAAAACTATGGTGCTTGGCCTGACAGTGTTGACAAACATTTGTGCTAGGGCAAGCTGAAAATCGATGGGATCTCAAACAATTGGCACAAAGAGACTTTGACTTGACCAAATGAAATCGGTCTCGTGGAGACTTGGAGGCGAAAGAGGGACACTTATAAATATTGTGTTCTTTAGAATTACATACTGAACAAGAGTTGGCAGGTGAAATAGTTAAAGATGAAGTTAAACGCTGTCGAGGAGGGTAAACAGTTTTGGAACTTGGTTTAGAACCGCTATCCTTGTAATCGGACAGGCAGTTAACAGTTTCCTTGCGTATGGCTAGTGAAATAAGAAAATCGGTCACAGAGCTGAGAGATGGACAAGACTCAACATTGGAACAGCCATCTTCAAACTTAGCCTTTAGGCCATTGTCCAATTTGGACAAAACTAGTTGGGTAAAAAGAGTTTCATAATAGTTAGTAGGGGAAAGAGTTTTTAAGGCATTAAGGTTTACATTAAGACAATCCAATAATGTTCGAATAGAAGAGGCAGATTTAATTTCCGCAGTTGGTAAATTTAGAAGCTTGTCACAATATAAGGTTATTTGGCGCCGAGGGTTATGATACCTTTTAATAAGTAAGTCAAGAGCAATTTTATAATTTTCATCCGTTAGGGTCAAATGATTAATAATGTTTCGAGATGATGGATCTAAGCCTTGTCGAAGGAATTGGAATTTTTGGACATCAGTTAAACTTGAGTTGGAACCTATTAAAGATTTAAATTGACAATAAAATTGATCCCAATCGGAAAAGGCGCCACTAAACTTAGGGGCTTCAAATTTGGGTAATGAAACTAAAGAAGCATTAGTTGGAGCCACTAATAACTGAGGATTTTTTACCTCAGAAAAATCGTCAATAACAAGGCGGGCTGACTTACATCCCTTTAAATAGATTTGTTCTAATTCAGAGATTTGAGCAATAAATACTTCCTCATTGAATCCTGACGGCAATTCTTCGGAAAGAAGATAAGGGTTACTGAAAGAAGTAAAATTCGAATAGTTGGATTCTAATTGGGTTAAGAGTGTTTTTAGTTCGTTTTTAGCAGTTAACAAATTGGTATCGACGTTTTCAATTTGTAACGTTAAGTCCTTGATACAAGTTCTAAATTTTTGATAATTACGATTAAAAATACCGAAAGATAACTTAGACATGATTTAAATAATATTGGAACTAACAAATTAAAAATAAGAAGGGTGAAAAAACGTTCGAGAAAAAATATAAACAAAGAAAAAAAAGATTCTTCTTTATCTTCTCAAAGAGTGACAGGGTTGTCAAAAAAAATTTCTTGATCTATGATTAGAAATACAAAGTTAGAAGAAATTACGTATTAGAATGAATCAAATTGACCTTGATCTTGGAACAACAAAATGGTGGAAATCCACAACCACGTTTTTTTTAGAATTGCTCAACAAACACGTTTTTTTTTGAATTGGTCGACAAACAAAAAAACAGTTAAAAAGAAATAATAAAACGGAATATATAGAATATATATCGCTAAATGATAAGAAGATAATAATATTACAGGAAAATAATATTATCAAAAACAGTGAAACAAATTATCACGATGTTAGACAGTAAGAGATAGTGAACATAAAAGAACACTAAAGAGAAGACAACACAAGTTTACTATACCTTTGGTATTGTTACAAAGTGGACTGATAACTAGGGTAGTTTTACATAAGTGGACAATTAAAGAACTTACGTGAGTAGTAGATGATGTGAGGTGAGAAACAAATAACAGGAAAACACAATACAGACGAGAGGCTACACAAATGGACACCAAAATACTACGCACAAAGCCGATGTTGTGAAAGGAGAAAAAGACACAAAAACAGGACCACAAAATACAGACGAGCTGGCGTCAGAAACTTTATAGATATACAAAACAATAGAGATAGGATGCTATAGGACGAGCTGGCGTCAGAACTATATAGATATACAAAACGATAGAGATAGGATGCTATGCAGCGAGCAGGCGCTAAAACACTATACAATCTCAGCGTCCTCAGCAAAGAGGAGGGGTTTAGGCAGGTGTGCCAACAGAAAAAAGGGGGAAAGAAAATATAAAGAAAGATTAAGTTTAGACTTAACTAAAGTTTGGCAAGGGCGCCAAATACGAATTGAAATAAAAATACGCAAAACGAAACAGTAGCTCTCCTACAATAGACTTAATTTATGCTATTGGAAAGTTTTACCTTTTCATGGTTGCTGTTTTTGTAGTATTCTTTTTCTTTTGAGTATTAAAAAAGAAAATAACTTTGTACTGCATATTTACATTCTTATTGATCTAATATACTGGAATGATAAGTTATTAGAACCACATTTTATTATTGAACCATATTGACAAAAAAATTGCAGGTCCTAAACAAGAGGGTATGGGTGCAATGGAATATATCCGTGATAAAGTCTATTTAATTTGCAATCCTGACCCAGATCGCATGTGTTATTCCCATTTTACTACTGCTACAGGTGAATTCTAGCTAAGTATAACCTGTCGGTAAATCTGTTCATTGCCTTTTTGTCATTATACTATTAGTATTGTAATACCTAATGTAGGTTTAATTTGACTCTTAATAGACATTTATTTAATTAAATTTACTCGTCTGAGTTTATTATGATTGATTTCTAGTTTTGTTTCTATAAGTGCACCTCAAATTTCTTAATTTATAGACATTTCAACACACATTGTGTACTCTATTTTATTTAAATTTTCATTTCCTGTCATCCTTGCTCAAAATCTTTGGTCATTGTAGAAACTTATTTTGCCTACATTTGGGGAATTTATGTATAAAATAATGGTTAAAAATAAAAAATTTCTCCTTCACAGCTCAATTGGTAAAATACCACATTTAGAAAACCCAGGAGTCTATGTTTTTACTTTTCCTTACCTTTAAAGGAAAATTATTGTTTTCACCCCCCCCCCCCCAAAAAAAAACCAAAACGGAAATATCAACAGAATAATCAGTTTTGGGTATTTTTTTTAGATGGATGTCTGAACACTCATTCTTTGTCACCTATAATATAAGTACAAATTTTCAAATTTTAGTGCAATAATGGAAGAAATATCACAAGCGATAACTAAAGCTACAATAAAATAATATAATGGTAATTATGTGATGAAATAAATCAGGCGTCAGAAATTTCATGTCGATTCGAACGATGTAAAGAACTACAAAATTGCTACGCTTGAACACTTGCACTTGCTTCCTCACAAGGAGGAAAATAATCAAAAGTGATCTGGAAAATCGTATTTCTGGAGGCCTGCTGAAGGATCACCTTGTGCTACCTCATTGTATTATTTTATATTTCCATAGGTGTCCCAGCGCCTCACTCATACAGTTAGAGGGACAGAAGGAGCACCTATTGCAGCATAAAAATATACTTGATCCTTTTTGTCATTGACCCATCTATTGCTGTCTGAAAAGTCGTTTACTCATTTTTTTTTAAAGTGAATATTGTGCTGTGTATCATTCCGCCACGCTGATGCTATAGCAAATTAATTTTAGAAAGTTATGTTCATTTTTTGGACCAATGTTTCTTTTTTATAATCGACTTAGTGGCGCTTAGAGAAATTTCCTGTCTTCCTGGTGATCCCATCCATCCCTGCAAAAACCAGTCCTTATACTTACTTGTGCCCCTCCC
>KZ652517.1:33720-56460 GCA_001010745.2 Gerris buenoi | reverse complement strand
CCCCCCGAAAATTTCATAAATTTGTTTTGCCATTAACCCATTTTGCTAAGCCAGCTAAAATTTGATAAATATCGAACATTTTTCTGATTCTATGGAAATTATATACTAATGCACAATGCACCTATTACCCTTCTTTGAAAGATAAACATTCCCACTGAATTTCATTTTGATATTATCAACTTTGAACTTAGAAACTTAAATGTTTAATTATTTTGGAACTATTTTTCCTATTGAGCTGAAATTCTCACCAACTTTATCTCTCTATATGATAAACAATTCCTCTTTATTTCAACTTATGTCTGCCGCCATTTTTACATTATTTAGTTAGGCAAAGTTTTGAGGCACCACTCATATAATTTTTTATTTACCAGTGGCAGGGTAAATGTTATATCTATTAGCCTATCTTTTTGTTTGATTCTAAGTTTGAATTAAGTATATTCTTTTAAAATATAATATAAAATACACAATATCACTTAAAACATATTATATTTGATTATATATAGGCTAGTGGGATTTTGTACCCCGCATCCAGCTTACCAAATGTTGAGGAAACTGTACCCATTTTTAGAAACATATTCATAGTATAGGTATTTTATTTGGCTTGGTTTTTTAAAACAATGTGCTTCTTAAAAACAAAAACCTGTAAATCTATTAATTTAGACTAGTAATAATTTACTGTTGTAATATCATTTACTGGTGTCTTCCACTTGTTTTATTGGTAGTTAAAGATAAGCAGCTGAGTAAGCAAAAGCAATGAACAGATGTGTGAATCCTTCGTATTTTGATAAGATTTAAGGTTAAATTTGAAGCACGTATATTTTTTGGAAAACACCTTGTATATTGCAGAGTAAAGTTTTTAAAATATATTTCTCCTACAATAATGTATTTTGTTTACTAAAAACTAGATAAATTTAATTTTTATTTACTAACATTTTTAGATTATTATAGTTCCCTCTAAACTGCTATGCACCTTCAAAGTCTGTCTTTAGCAGCTGTCTTGTTATATTAACAAATTTTTTAAAATATATTTCATGTTGTTAATTAATACAGTAATGTCATACTTACAAGTTAATATACTGGTGTCACTTAAAGCTTAGCTTTAGTGAGGACTGTATGTTTTGATAGAATTGTTAAAAAAAAAACATAAAAGATTGAAAAAAAGTAAAATGGTTGAATTTTTTAAAAGAAATTCAGATATTCATCTGACTAGTAAGGCAAACTAGAGGGAACTATGCATTTGATTATGTTTTTATATTCTGTACCTTTTGATTATTTCTTGAAATTTGGTTGTTATGTATTTTTAAATTGTACTTATTTAATATTAGCAACTTAAGTTTTAAATTTAATGTTTATTAATTTATAAGTGTATATCATATTTTGTGATTGTATAATATTCTATTCTCACAGGTCCTCAGAGAGATGCAATCGCAGCTAGGGAGTTTATATTAAGGATGTTTGTAGACCTTAATCCAGACAGTGAGAAGATTATATACTCACATTTTACATGTGCCACAGGTTAGATCAGATAAAACATGAATAATAATGTTGCATGTTTGTCCGAATATTGATGATGCTGCATGACCTTCCAACTCATCTTTGGCATGTTTATGGGAAAATAGTCTATCATTCAATTTGTTCTTGTCTATATTGTTTCCTACTAAGTTTTGTTTCTTTAATATATGCTTCTCTCTGTGGCTAATGTTATAAGGGTCTTCTAATAATTATGTATCTTTACCTTAGATATAAACTGTAGTAACTCAATGTTTTTTCTACTTTGGTATTTTACACTAATATACTCCCTCCTGGAGAGAGTTATCTATGAAGTTAAAGTATTATTTTTTGTCTATATAAATGATTCTAATTGACTTTTACAAATCAAAAGAAATAATAAACTTCAATTGCTTCTTTTAAAAACGGGTGTCGATTGTAGTTATTACGGTTTACCTCTAAGGTGTGGTTTTACCTTTTTTTGTTTTAGCATTCTCCATTTTAGTTTACAGAGTTGATAGAGTTCTTTTACTCTACCAATTTTTATAAAATTAAAAATAAATAGTGACCAGATAAGATTACTGCTTGTTATTGGTTTTAAATTTAAATAAAATTATGAATAAAATGTATTCCAAACTTTTGTTTATCCCAAAATTTTCTCTTTTTTTATTTTTTTTATTTAAAGTAAAATAGAATAATGAAACCTTTGAAGTATGACTAACTGTGTTGTTTTTTTCAAATATTGATTTCATGTTGTCTTAGCTTTTATCATTAAACCAAGGTTGTTTTATTTATATATAGCTAACTTACTCTTTCCTTTACAGTGTATGCAGTGATTTTAACAAAATAAGCTGTTATCAAACCCTTACTTAAAGAAAGTTTTTTTAAAAAAATACAAAATTTGATTTATTTAACCATAAAACGCTATACCTATTTTTATATCATGTATTTTAATTTTATACTTTAAGTATTCTCTATCAACTCCTTACTAAAATGAATGTTGCTTTTAATACTCTGGATTAAGTAGAAAGTGGTGGCTAGGTATAAGTGAAATTTAGTAATAATAAGTAATCAACTTGAATTTCTCTAAGATTCAATGGGAAGTAACTTAGGTTTATTTATCCAGTTGTAGCTACTGTTTTGAAAATTCATTTATTTTAATTATTTTTATAAACGTTGCAAGTATTCTTTTTTTTTTTTTCTCCCAATAACTTTCCTTTATTCTTATGAATTTATCTATGTAATTTTGTTATTTTTACTTTGTTAAATTAAAGTTATATATGTGAATTCTAAATTTTCACGTCCCTAAAATATTTTGTCCTGACACAAAATAGGGTCGCGACCATTGGGTTAGGAAACATTGCTCTAGTCTAGAGGATGTAGAAATATATTTTTTCCGTGGTAGGCTGTGAAATAGTAACTTTAGAGCCTAGAAAACAAAGCTAAAATCAATTTTTTCGTTACGTGGACTTAAAAAATCTTTTCATTACTCCTGGGAGTAAAGAAAAATTTTTTTTATTCTTGGAAGCAAAAAAATTTTATTGTACTACAAGAACTTGTCAAAACTTCCGTAGGAGCGCTGATTTCTTACTAATGTGGCTCTTAGTACGATTGAATTCCGCTAGATGTCAATGCGTTTTATTTATCTTTTCTTATAGTGTAACCTCTTTTTAAGGTTTCTTTTTTTTTTTTTAATCTTAAGTTTAAACTAATATTTGTTATTATTATATTGATTATTGATTAATATTTAATGTTTTTTATTGTCTGCTACCTCGGAAAAAATAGCATATGCTACACAACTGTGAAGTGATTTTTCTTTACCTTGGCAATATTTCCTGTCTCGCTTCGCTCGACAGTAAATGTAATTGCCGCGGTAAAGAAAAAACTCGCTTCACAGCCTAGTAACATAATATACTATTTTCCGTGGTAGGCTGTGAAATAGTAACTTTAGAGCCTAAAAAACATAGCTAAAATCCAGTTTTTCATTATGTGGACTTAAAAAATCTTTTTATTACTCCTAGCTGTTAATAAAAAATTGTTTATCTTCGATTGATACGTAGTATAAACATTGTATCTCTGTTTAGATTTTTAGAAAGCGATTCTTTACGCACCTTTATTAATTGTGCATGCGTGTCTCATAGTTTTGAAGAATTCCTCTTCTTTACCACTCTAGCGCTGTAAAGAAGAAGAATTCTTCAACTTTACGCACGATTAGTGAGTTTGTTTGTTTAATAAAAGTAACTGTTTGTACCGAGTTTTTTGTGAAAATCAATGAGTGATTTAAGTGATTATGACGAATATGAGGAGAATAATTCGCCTTCCGAAATAATTAATTCGGCACAAAATACAACTAATAAATTGATGTCATCTTTATCAAAAGTGAAATATGAGCTTACGGATACAGGAAGTTTATTATTTTTTTCTGTATTTATTAATAAAATCTAACAATCGTAGATAAAGTACGGTACGCAACTCGTGCGAAAACGGCATTTTGCATTGCTTGTGTGGTTTTACTGTGCAAACTCCACACTCGCATGCAAAATGCTACTTCCCACACTCGACGCGTAATGTACTATTACGTCCTAGGATTTTTTTAAATTTTTATTGTACTGCTGGCAGTTATCAAAACTTCCGTTATTAGTGCTGCAATCTTTGTAGAAATAAATGCTTAGTACAATTTAATTCCGCTAGATATCAATGCATATTATTATAGTGAAAGTTTTAATATTCTCTTTTGAAGCCCAAGTTCAAAGACCTTCGCTTGCTTTGGTCTATAGTCATCTTCCAGGTAGGTTTTGTACTTGTTAATTTTTAATAAAAAATACACTCTTCATTCTTGTGTAGTACTATTCAAAACAGAAAAAAAGTTATTAATCTTAATGTTTACCAGAGTTAATTATTTTCCGATACTTTTTTTAGATATTTAAATCAGTATTTAAGGGTAATATTTTTAGATAATTAATTTTTATCTAAATTAAATTTTCCACTTGACCTAAACCATACCACTTTCTAAGTTAATCCAGAATATTTATTATTAACCCAACTTAAAATGGTTAATTTATAGATATAGTTTTTATTTTTATTTTTTTTTATGAGCATGTCTTAATATATGTTTATTTGTTTGTCCTGCTTTTGCTCTATGATGCATGCTTGCCTGGCAGATACGGAAAACATCAAATTGGTATTCTGTGCTGTGAAAGATACAATTATGCAGAGTGCCTTAAAGGAATTCAACTTGGCATAATTATTACAATATCACAATTTTTGATTCTTAACTAAAATTTAGCTAATTATCATACAACTGTTTTTATGTTTTTTGTTTTTTTGTTGTTGTTTTTTTGTGTTTGTTTAGTTTCTTTTTTTCTTTTTAAATAAAACAAAACTAATGCTTTATTTGCACTTTTTATAACAATTCACATTTTAAGTGTCTTCTGCTGTTAATTTCTTAACTAATCATTCTTGGGCAATTATAAATAAATTTCTTTTACCTTTCTTCTCTTCTTGATTGTTTTATTTTCTGCTATACTAACATAAAATAAAAGTTTTTTTTTTTTTATTATTATTTTTTTGTAGTTACAATAATGTGGGTCTACACATTTATTATGTGATTTTGGTTTGTACATCGAAAGTATCAAATTAATTTGTAAAGCATGTTTTTGGTTTTATAATTTATTTGTTGTTTTATTTTGTGTAGCTTGAATTAACCTTTTTATCTGTGATGAGAGCAACTTATGTTAATAACATTTTATTTTATTATTAAGTTGGAACTTTTGGAACTTTTGAAACATTTTATAACTTCAATAAAATCTCCTGAGAACACAGAAGCAACATCAGTCATAGTGAGCAATGAGGAAGGCAACCCCAACTAGAATATGCCTAAATTCTCTTTTCAAAAACTGCAAAAAATATTATGCATGTTTTAGGTAGAGGTTATTTTAAAAGCTTGAATTAACTCAATAAAAAGCTTTCCTTCTAACACCATTATTTAGAATGTTTGCAAAAGATAACTATAATACTTACATTCAATCTAATGTGGTACCCTTTATATTATGAGTTGTAGAGTAGATCCTTTTAGGGTAATAATAAAAACGTCAAACTTATCTACGGCAACGTTTCGGCAATCCTGCCATTCTCAAGCCTGAAATATAGTTTATTTGGATATAAAAAGTCGTTACATTACCAACAATACATCAAGAACTAAACTGCAAGTGTAAACTCATACCTAGATATCAGTGTTGTGAGGATCGTTAAGGTGGTAATACATTTAAAAATTCATTAAGGAACAATGATATGTTCCGTCGTCAACATTCCATAATCTCCTCCACAACATTCTGTTTAAATTGCCTTAGCAAACTACGTCCAAACGGGACAGACTAGAGGTATAACATAAAAAGTAACAATAACATAAAAAGAGACTAGTAACAAACGTATTTTTAAAAAACTAACATCTATATAAAATTAACAAACATGGTATCTAGAAGGAGCCAACAACTCTTATCACTGATTACATATCACAGATTATGAGATCTCTTTCATCACTTTATCCAAAACAATAAACAAAGCTACGCAAAAGTTAAAAATAAATTTATAAACTTAACAAAGGTAAATCAATTTGAAAATATACATAATATAATATACTCTGGTATAATCATAATGTGATTAGTGTGTCATAATGAGAATTATAATTTGAACATGTATAAATACCACTATAGTATTTATTCAGTGATCTTGAATCGGTTTTTATGTTTACCGTGGATTCGGATCTAATTGCAATCCTAAGAGCTTCTAGCATTTTTCTCCGATTAGATTTGTTTTCTACACCAATAATTTTGGTGTCATCAAAATTAAACTGATGGTTTGTGGCCAATGCATGCGAAGATAAAGCGGTATTGGTGCTGCCTTTGGATACATCATATTTGAGTTGTTTGATACGATTTTCAATAAGTTGGTTGCTTTCTCCGATGTAACTTTTATTACCTTGGCCACAAGGTATTTCGTATATTGTACCGACTGTATTTTCAAAAGGTATTTTATCTTTCAAGTTGTGATAAAATCTATCTGTTTTATTAAGTGGCTTATATCCAAATTTTATTTCTGGACAGTCGAATTTATTCATCAGTTTTTGTACTTTATCAGACAAACCTTTAATGTACGTCATACTGACAAATTTGGTGGGAGGGTTATTTGGGGGTAAGTTGGAATTATCATTAACGTCAGGGGTAGGGTGTGGAGCAGTGTGTTTATACCAAAGTTTTTTTATTAAAGCTATTGGATAGAAATTGTCTTTTAATTTATTGAAAACTTTGAATTTTAATTTCTTCCAGTGAGATTTATCTGTGAGGGAAAGGGCCTTTTTTATAAGATTATTACAACTATTAATTTTCTGGTGTGTGGGATGGTTGGACCTAAAGTTAAGAAACCTATTGCTTTTGACTACTTTTTCATACCATTCTGTAGTGATGGTACCATTATGCTCCTTAATTATACTTATGTCTAAATAGTTGAGTCTATTATCAATTTCTCTTTCCATTGTGAAATTGAGCCTCGGGTGAAAGTTATTTAGGCGATTTATAACAAGTTCAATGTCGCTATCTTTTATAATGACAAACAGATCATCGATATACTTGACTATTATTTTAGGTTTTACCGTGCTAAGTGCCATTCAACACAATGCCACTGACATTGACGGACATGGCACCCCCCATGGGGATACCATGTTTTTGGGCGTAAAAATTGTTATCATACTGAAAAGTACCATTATTAAGAATCAATTTGAGGCAGTCTATATATAGGTTTTTATCTTTAATAGGGGTATGCGGTAGAATGCTGTTCCAATTGGATCTAATAATTTGATAAAAGAGATCTAGAGGTACATTAGTAAACAGTGAGCTAACGTCTATTGATATCATACTTTCATCTGGGTTAATGTTTAATTAGTTGAGTTTGTCTTTTAGTTGAAGGGAGTTTGCTATATCGTATTGGTTATTAAGATGGTCTAGAGATGGATTGATGAATTTTGCTAGCTTTTCTAAGGGAGAATTAATTTGGCTGATAATTGGTCTCAGTGGGATGTTATCTTTATGAGTCTTGGGAAGGCCATAAATTCTTGGACAAAAGGTGTTAGTATTATTTAAAGCTGCTCGTTTGTGTTTGTCAATATATTTATTTTTGTATAATTTGCTAATAATACCTTTATATTCTTTCTTGATTTTCTCCGACGGGTCGCTTCTCAGATGTCTATACGTTGTTTTATCGTCCAGTAAGTGCATAATTTTATCCTTGTATGATTTGAGGTCTAAGATTACAGTGGTGTTGGATTTATCGGATTTAATGATTCTAATATTAGGGTTTTCTAGTAAAAAGCGTTTAGTCTGGGCAATATCTAACATGATTTGTTTTTCCAGACTCCCTTTCTGGAACTTACTATTTTGTTTATTTTGAAATTCAATGATTTTATTGATAACATGACTCCTTAGCGCGCTTACATGATTTTCTGATGTATTAAGATTAAGAAGTAATAATTCAACGTCCACTATAAAGTCATTTATATGTTGTTTATTGTGTCCTGGAATACTGAAATTTGGGCCTAAACTGAGTAAATTCATCATGCCTATGGGGATGTTGGTATTAGTGAGGTTTTGAACCCACCCTTTAAGGTGTAATTCTGAATATTGTTTCAAATTAGGGTCAAAATATTGATATTTATTGTTAATAGGGTCTCTTTTTTTAAATTTATCATTATGTTTCTGCTTAAGAAGATCTATGTATTTGTACTTAAATTCTTCAATAATGCTTTCTAATTCAATTATCTTAGGAAAATCTTGTACATTTAATTGATTCCAAAGTTTTTTATAAGAGTTGATATTTTGTGTCTCTTTCCAGTGAACTAATTTTATTTCTGTTTTCAATAGAGAATTAAGCATATTGTTGAAAAATTTGGGGGAGTGCTTGTTAATAAATTCATTGTTAAAAAGGGATTTAATGTTTTTAATACTATTAGTTAAATGGGCAGGGAAAAAGTTATTATTGACATGGTAATATAAATAGTTTTTCTTTGCTATAAGCTTACATTGTTTAACCATCAAGTGTTTAATGTTCCATAACAAAGAGTATATTATATTATGTATATTTTCAAATTGATTTACCTTTGTTAAGTTCATAAATTTATTTTTAACTTTGCGTAGCTTTGTTTATTGTTTTGGATAAAGTGATGTTATACTAAGTTAGAAAGAGATCTCATAATCTGTGATATGTAATCAGTGATAAGAGTTGTTGGCTCCTTCTAGATACCATGTTTGTTAATTTTATATAGATGTTAGTTTTTTAAAAATACGTTTGTTACTAGTCTCTTTTTATGTTATTGTTACTTTTTATGTTATACCTCTAGTCTGTCCCGTTTGGACGTAGTTTGCTAAGGCAATTTAAACAGAATGTTGTGGAGGAGATTATGGAATGTTGACGACGGAACATATCATTGTTCCTTAATGAATTTTTAAATGTATTACCACCTTAACGATCCTCACAACACTGATATCTAGGTATGAGTTTACACTTGCAGTTTAGTTCTTGATGTATTGTTGGTAATGTAACGACTTTTTATATCCAAATAAACTATATTTCAGGCTTGAGAATGGCAGGATTGCCGAAACGTTGCCGTAGATAAGTTTGACGTTTTTATTATTACCCTAAAAGGATCTACTCTACAACTTATAATACTTACCAATTTCCTTCCTGTTATCCTGTTCCTGTTATCCTGTTATCCTGTTATTCCTGTTATCTGTGTTCCTGTTATCCTTCCTGTTATTCCTTCCTGTTATCGTACAAATAATGTTCTCATGTGATTTTTTAGTCTGTTTTCGATTCCCTGCGGTATTATACTTATTTTAAGAGATATTAAAATTGTGCAGGCAGTACTTTTAACAAGGCTTCAAAATTGGATTGATTCTTTTAAGGATATAGTCGAATATAAAGAAAAATTGTGTTCTTGCAGAAAGAAGCAATGGCTGCAGAATTTTGTCATTTACTGACAATCTATATAATTTTTACATTATTTTCTCAACATAATAATCAATATGTATATTATTGACTAATGGTGTTGTTATGCTCATAGGGTTGTAACCTTATACAATTATCTAAATTGAAGAGATATACCAAATATTGTGGATAAAAGTTATATACCCGAAGGACCACCTTAAAAAGGAAAATAAATCAAAACATACAATAAGATAGGTTTAACGAACAAGCATATGTTATATGATATGCCACGAGTATGTTACTTCCCAACATCTATTTTGACATAAAATAATTGAAGTTAAATGACCAAAGATAAATTTTCCGTAATTTGTTCCAAAGCAAATACAGACAATTAATAAAAAAAAAAAATTTAGTTAAAAGTTATGTTCCATTCACACGCGCATTCATACAAGTTAAAAGTTAAGTTATACAGAAAATTGCTTCATACCAAAACAATCATTCACACAGAATTTAAATTAACAATTTCATAAATGATAAATGATTATAATCATATATGGAAGTAACTTAGCTGTTGACGATGACGTGATGTATGGCAGCATGCCTCGGCTCAGATATGTAAGTTCCTGATCTCTTCGATCCGGACTTGATGAGAATGAAAGGTGTGTAAAATTTATGTGTAAAAGCTGAGGGCCCTGAGACTAGCATGAAAGGTTAAATGAATTAAGTTAACTTGAGAAACATGTTACAATTAAGTTTGACATGTGCACGTATTGCAGAGGCAAGCTTCAAGCAAAGACCTGGTCTGTCAGCTTGCTGAGTATCGAGTGGGACAAATGTATATGCACATTTGTCCAGTATGATATATGCAATATGCATATTCCATCGCTTAATTCAATGCTCGTTATCCAGCAAAACCAAGTGGAGTGATGCCTTTTCTGAATGTGAAGACTAAAGTGAGGGGATGCCAATGGATGGTCTTTTTTTGTTACTTGTAAACATATTTCGTAGCTGTACACATATTTTTAAGTTGATGAAAGTGTGGTGTTGATTTGAAGAAATTGTGTGCTATAAATAGTGCCATTGTTAACAAAAAAATATTACAATATAAAATAAGGTAAAACATAAATTTAACAGAAGATGATAAAGATGACGATGATGAAGATTGTTGATCAGAAGAGAGATAAAGAGAGGGTGATTCATTTTGAGTGTGATAAAATTAAAATTTAGATGAGGACAAAAAGTCCCTCCAGGTGTTCTTTTGTAGTTTAGCCACTTCTAAATTTTTTTAAAAATTTGACTTTTTTTTGTACATATGTATATTTTTTTTCTATCAAAGGCAGAACAATAAACCTGACCAATTTAAATTTTCTTTAAAACGAATAATTCACTTGTTCCTGCAGCCCAATTTAAACAGGAGTTACAAGCTTTGAAGTCATTAATTATATATATTTTTTTAAATATAGTCATAATTTAGATTTAGAACGACATATGTGTTAGATAAGCTTAAAGACTATCCTATTTCACTAGCTTTATTCACAAGCTATGATATATAGAGATTGATATAATAGGTAGAAATAATATGCCCCAGTTAGCTTATGTATTGAAGCAAAAGCAACGTCTGACTTATGAGAGCTTATGACTTATCAGAGCTTACGAAATATGGTAGTTCTTAGCTTGTTGTAGATATGCATAGTTATAAGTACTTAAATAGTTATTAGTACATAATAAGTTATGGTATATTTTTTTCAAAGCTTGTAACTCCTGCTTAAATTGGATGATAACAGTGAGTATATTAGTAATTTTAATAGACATTTCTTTTCTGTTCTAACTCAAATTGATAAATTTATATACAGTGAAATTCACTTATAACAATCTTCAAGGGACCTAGTAAAACAGATTGTTATATCTGAATATCGTTGTATCCAATATAAATTAAGAGATGAACAAAATAATAATGTTAGGGTGCAAATGCAAATCTGCGCGGTATTAACAATATCTGTTTTCTTAAAAAGCTTACCAAATTCAGTAGCTTTTTTTTTTTTTTAAAGATCGGACCACTTATTGGAATATTCTTGTTAAAACGTTGAATTTTAATCCATTCTAGGAGAGCCTGATCTACATCTTGATATTGACTCAATTTTATCCTAAGCAATAAGTCTGAACTCAAAGAAACAAAAATGTTACATGAGAATCTCCTTTAAGGGGAGAAACAAAACGGACAGATAAAGATTCCATGAACTAAACATAATATTTAAACAAAAAAGAGTAAACTCCTATCAGTTGCCATTCTTAGAAAAAGGATTATACATAATATGTACTTAAAAAGTGGGAAGAGAAAAGTTGTTTCGGCGGCAGTAAAGAAAGGTTCATCATGGAAGTGTGAAATAAAATTCCTTCCATCGTTAGAGGCTAATGGTGTGACTAATTTTAATACTAAAATGAGACCACTTTATCCAAATAATCATTATATCCCGTCATCGTTTTATCTGAACTTAATCATTGAATGTTATAATAGTAAACCAACGAAATGCATTGGTTGCAATCGTTATACCCGGAATATCAATGTATCCGGGTTAGTTCTAAGCGAATTCCACTGTATGTACATTTGTCTTGAAATAGTCATGTTTTTGAAAGTGGGTAATTAATTTTTAATGTATTTTTTATTTTTACTTATTCAGCTACAACTGCTGATGAGTAAGAATCAAAATTTGGTCCTTTTTTCATAGGGTTTTTTTTTTTTATTTAGGGAGGTCTTTTTTTTGTTTTATCTAATTGGAGTTTGTTTTATTTATTAAGGGAGGTCTATCTATTTTTTTTTTTTTTTTTTTTTTTTTTTTTTTTTTTTTTTTTTTATTAAAAATAAATCATCCTCTATTTATTTTCCAATGTTCTGATACTTTTTTGTATGCAGTTACTTTTTTTATTCACCAATATCAGTGGCGGATTAAGGTCGTCATCTAGGGGGTGGCGGTCTCGGAGTATGGAAGCCCTAAGGAAGGGGGGGGTTCAGGATTCTTCCCCACCCCCTGCGACTGCAGTACAATATCTTAACCTTAAGCCATGGGTGTCGTTAGTAGTTAATTATTGTAGGGTGCATATAGCGGGGGGTCTGGGTAAAATTTTGAAAATATTACCTCTCAAAACAGCGCTTAAATGTAAAATTTTATTTTAATACTTACTCACAAAAGGGTCATTTTTGGCTCGATTATATGGTGTAGTTTGTAGGCAAACAAGTATGAATATGAACACAAGTACATTTAAAAAAAAATATATATATATATAATAAAAACATAAAAGTATAGTTATTGTAACACATTAAAAGTTGTGTACCTAATCATTCCCTTTGTCTAAAATACCTAAAAAAAAAAAAAATTCGTTCTTGAGAATGAAAATGTATCACAGTTTTTTACATTCGGTAAGCTCGGAAGCAAAAGGAGAATTTTTAATATTTTCGTTTTATATATCTAGGAGCCGTTATGCCCATGACGCCGTTTCTATTAAAAAGTAGGACATTTTGGCATGCTGAAAACTGTTTTCGGGAGACAGTTTGGGATGTAAATTCCAAAACCGGGACAACTTCGAGACGCCTGGCGTCGTCAGAAGTTAATTTTTTTTGGGGGGGGGGGATTGGGGGGGCTGGGGGTTCTCCCCCGGAAAATTTTGAAAATATTACCCCTCAAAACAGCGATTTTATGCATTTCTGATATGAAATTTGCCAAAAAAAAGTATGATCAAGGGGGGGGGGGGATCGCCACCCTCGCCCCCCCCTTTAATCCGCCACTGACCAATATTTTGTATTTTTGGGCATTGCCAAGTACTTCAGCTAGTTTAATAAAATGGTGTGTGAAGACCAATAATTTATTTAATCTGTTTTTTTACTCAGGGATCCATTAAACTTCCGAATTCAAAAAATCTAATAAATAAATAATTGTTCTTCAAAACTCAGAAATATAATTCTAGCTAAAACCTCTTCACTTCTAAATTGTTAATGCACAAAATATGATAATGCAAATATGATATATGCACAAAATATTAAACATCTACGAATGTTGACGGCAATCCCTTAGGTACATATATTTAAAGTTGGATTAATTTACATCAAGGAAATGCTTCCCCACTACTCCAAGTATAAGTTTAGAATTACAAATTAAAGCCATTGCAGCATGAAAGGGGGAAAAAATCAACTCATCCTCTACTATTTAAGAATTAAACCATGCTTTTCCTAAAGAAGCATAAGTCTTTCCACTTAAAACATGTTTTTACTTGGTGAGACTTTTGCTTCTACTTTTAATTTTGAACTCCACTCACGCTCCATATCCTATCATGCTTTTCCTGGTAAATAAATGCTGGAGTAAGAACAAAATAATACTTGTAGTGATTCACACTATAATTTCTTATTATTATTATATTTCTCTAAGCCAGAGCAGAGGTCTCCAAACTATGGCTTGTGGACTGGATCCAGCCTTTCAAAAATTTTATCTGGACCGCTACGAGTCAACAAAGAGCCTAAGCATTAAACAATGCAAAGTTATAAGTTCTCCATAATCATGTGTCATTTAAAACATAAAAAAAGCACAATTCTTATTAAAGATTTTTTTTTGGCTGAAATAGATAGCACTTATTTACTAAATACTAGTGTAAACACCAAACCTTACTTTTTTTGCTTATTTTTAGATGTGTTTTATTATGTAATTTTATTTTTTTTCCTACATTGAGGAAATAGTTCGATTAAGGCAAAACTTTGATTCTAATTTATTTTTATGTTATAAGGTTCACAGATTCCAAAAAGGTATCTAACGTATGTGAAATCTGAACTAACTCAAGTGGAATTTTGTATTTAGAAAATCACAAGCCAAATTGAATTAAGAATTTTATCATAAATAATAAGATTGATATTGTACCATCATGAACAATCAAGTTATAATATTACAGTTGGACCTTCATACAGTAAAATTGATGTTCCAGAAACAAATTTACATTATAGAAATTTTGTTATATAGACTGTTTTTTCTTAAGAGGCAAAATGAGTGTTTCTGAAAGAGGAAGATTTTTATCCTGTACCATTTTCACCTTGCAGAACTGCTTCTTCTGGGTCTTCATACTTACGACCTTAAGATCATTTTTTTAATCTCCACTTGGTTGTATAGTTTGTATAGTTTAAATATTGAATCCCAGTCTTTAAAAACTGTAGATACTGAACTTGTAGCGACCTTGACCTTCATTCCTTTATCTACGTCTTTGAATAGATTATTGTTTCATAAAGAAATTATTTTCTTTTAGACATTTTTTCGGTGATTAAACTACGCTGTAAAAAGTCTAGGTCTAGAGCTTTATAAACCACCAAAACAAATTCTAAACTGAGACTAAGAGATTTCTCTGTACTGTGCAAAGATGATTCCGACTGTTCTTATTATTGTTACTAATGGAAAAGAATACTTAAAATTATTATTTGTTTTTTGTTGGGTCGTTAAGGGTGAATGAAGTTATAAACTATTTTCTACATGAATTTTTGGCTATATTTCGCCTGCACCAAGGCATATACGTGCCTGAAAACATCATAAATCTACATCAATCGAAGGATATTATAAGGTGACAGTAATTTGACATTTTTTTATAACGGATACATATGGTTTTAAAATACATTTATAACGTACCGGTAGTGTTGAAGTCTCATGTTTTTGTACATTTAATATCTTCCAATATTGGATTTGTCACATATTTTTATAATATACTTTACATTTTTCCATTTCTTACTTCGTTCAGAGAATTATTTTTTCCCAAGTTAACAATTTAAATAACAATAACACAAATTTTAACTAAATTTTAACAAAAAACGGACAAAACAACATGGTAACTGAGGTAACCAAGTTTTTACCTTTCTTTTATATTTTTAAGAATGGAATTAATTTTATTTTATTTTTTATAAGCGGCTTATTAATTGTTATCAATAGATTTTCTTTTACTTAATTAATTTTTGTTATTTTATATTTTATCTACTTTTTATTTTATAGATATGGCGGGAATTTTGATTTCTATAGTTTTTAATTTGCGGGAATTTTGAATTGATTTCTAATGTTTCATTAAGATGGCAGAGTAATACTTGTTGATGTATTTTGTGTCAGTTTTAAAATTTATTGTATTATCAGTCATAGCTATAAAACAGGCTTCAAGATATTTTCTTTTTTATTCATTTCTGTGTCTAATATTGTTATATTTGGGTCTATTTTATGGTTATTATTACTTCTTGTATGTATGGCCAGGGCTGTCTTATCATTTTTTGCTTTTATATCATAGACATGCTGTTTAAATCGGTTTTCGAGAGTTTGCATTGTTTCACCAATGTAAACTTGGTTACAGTCACTACATTTAATTTTATAAACTATGTTGGATTTCTTCATATGATTTGTAGTATCTTTTAGATTCTGGTGGAAGGTGGTTCTTATTTTGTTTGTTGGTTTAAGGCCAAATTTCAAGAAAAAATTCAAACAACATTCAAAGCTTTTGACTGCAATAATATAAAATTTGGCCTTAAACCAATAAACGAAAAAACAATAAAGGAATGCAAAAACTACTTCTTTATTAATTCACAGAAAGTTTGTCGGTCAGATCTTTATCCTCATTTCTATTAATTTTGTCCATAGAAACACTTTTATATAGAAATTTGTGAGGACTTTACTTCTATATTCTCCTCTCTCATATTTTGATAACTCTTCTAAGAAAGCGTATTTCCTTTAAAGGGTCAGAGCTGGTCAAGCACACACACCTATCTATCAGGTTGTTCACATTCGGTTTGTCCATGGCTTTATTTCAATCAGAAGGTTTTTAAAAGAGTAGTGAAGTGTACTTACTATGAATCAAAAGAGAGATGTAGTTGGCTTATTTCTTACGTTATTTGAAAATCTACGTAAAGAGAAAAATAAGTTTTTATTTCATAAGATTTTTATATTTGATAAACTGCATGAAAAGCTGAAGGATACCATTCGGCACCAGAACACACAATTTAGAAATTAAGTGCAACCAATTCAAATGCTGGCCATTACAATAAGGTAAATTAATATACAAATAAAAAACTAATTTATTAACTATTCTATTATTAACTAACTATTCCTTAGAGATGGCGAGAAACTGACCATATGATTAAAAACCGTCCAATATGAAAGCGTGCATTTGATCAAATAGACAACTGGGTTCACGGTTGTCATCCGCTGTGAGTTTAGTGGTTGTGGACAGCTGATACACAGTGGCCGGGCGGCTTTTTGCCGTCACTGTGTAATGTGAAAGTGCCTGTCTCCATCTATAATCAACTTTTAAAAATTTACCGTACGGTCAAAACTGTATAGTGTGAAACAACCCTTTCAGATTAAGTTGTATTTTTAGACTAATTCTATAAATAATGTTGTATTTTGTTGCTCTCTCACTATTAAACTGCATGCTACATTACTTGTTTTTAAGTTTGCTGCAAACAAATTTTTGCATTTGTTTTTATTTAGTTTATTAGTTTTTACTTGTATATAATACCTGTTTTTATTATGGTTTAAAAAAAAAAAAGTTATTTTATAACTAATACACCAGGATTATTAACACTGGTGAGTAATGATATTGGGTACTATGAAGGGTTTGTGAAAATGTGCTTAATTATTGTAGTACTAAAATTGTGACAGATAGTTAATATTTTAAATCGCTACTGTAAAGAACAACAATGGGAATAAATGACAAATTATTGTGTTTTACCATAATCATTGATTCCCTCATACAGGTGGGCGAAAAACATCTTTTTACTAGCTTAATTATTTTCTCATATTAAAATTATAGTTTTATTTGTACTAACGAATAAACTAAACTATAATGATAAAAAAAACACAATCTTCCAAAATCTAATTCTATTTTTGCTAACCTTAACATTTGACCTAAATGTCTCCTTGTTATAAGGTTGGATACATTTGCTTACACTAGCTTATTTTTCAGCTCAAGGGGCAGAATAGTGGTTTTGTAGGCTTTTTTTTGTTGTTGTGTCAATGAAGTATTTGGGATAGTTGTCTCAGTAGAGTTGGTTCATCACAGTGCGATTTATATGTTTTCAGTAAAAAAAAAAAAAAAGTCAAAGTCACAATCTTACCTCGAATGATTTTTAATATGCCATTAAAAATTGTTTTGCGAAGTGAGCAGATTTGCTGTCAGAGAACAAAAGAAGAAGAGAAGAGCTGGGAAAAAGGGACCATGACTGGTCCCCGGACCCAATGAATAATTATCTTGCAATAATCCTCATTGATGTATTATTGAAATGATAAACCTTAATAACAGAAGTGTGACACATAATGCTACAGCTTAAAGCGCCACACGTTTAAAGTTTCTGGCTCGTACTACTTCTTGATAAAATTTATAGACCTAAACTCATGACGGATTCAAATATTATGAGATTTACCGATAGTAGGTAATTAATAACAGGAGGAAACATGGGTTGAGGGGGTCTGCTCTACTGTCCGTGGTAGAGTTAATCTACCACTTCATTATCCCTTAATCTACCAACTTTTATCCACTACACTCTACCGTTACTATCCTCAGTTAGTCTATTAGCTATGTAGAGTATTACTCTACCTAGCTACTACCCTCATAATACTTAGCTATGAGCCTAATGTGAACAGGGCTTAGGGGTGGTCAGACCAACACAATGTTAATGTCATGCAATAGTCTGACTGTGCTTAATTATCACAATTCAACAAATCTTAATGTGAGAAATTAAAACTTCTGTAAAATACCCTCTCATTGACCACATAATATTATTATTCACTTATAAAGAAAGGAATAAATAAATTGTGTCTCGGATCTTTCTTTTATGAGCTACTTGTGAAATTTAAAATAACAATTTAATTTCTCACTTCTTATTTATTTTAATAGTTGGCTATTAACTTGACTTTCTTAATCACTTATTAAGTTTGTTTCTCATTTAAATTTGTCTGTAGACGACAGGGCTATTCAGTAGGCTAAATTTTTTGATCACTGAAACTGTAAGTCCACACATAAATAATTTAGGTTTAATTCCAAGAAGGCTAAGACCTATCCACCCAACAACTAAAAGCTTAATTTGTCCAAAAGGTGTCAAATATTTTAAATTTGCAAGTTGAGAAATAGTTCAAATGAACCTTTACTGGCACATCTAGAAGATATTTTCATTCTCCTTCCTTTAAATTCTAAATACAAATTATAAAATATGGACTTCTGGATTCAATTGTCAAAACTTAGTTAAAAAAAGTTTTACATTCAGATTTAACGGGTTAATTAGTTTAATCCTTAGTAAGCAGGCTTTCGCAGGTTGGCTTGTAATCAAAAACTTGGTTTTCTGATAAAATCCACGTCACAAAGGGGTTGAAATCTGATGTTTCGCTTCCACTACAGGAAGCATCTTCAGGGGCGTGGTGCATCGTGATGTTGTCTCGCAGTGGCGCACCCAGGATTTTTTTNCTACTTTATAGTGTATCAAAGTTCTACTACTTGTACTAAGTATACTTTGATCGTGTAAACCTTACTTCAAAGTTCCACAAACACTTGGATTAAGTGGATTTGATCAAAGTTACTTGGACCAAGTATACTATGATCGTGTAAACCTTACTTCAAAGTTCCACAAACACTTGGATTAAGTGGATTTGATCAAAGTTACTTGGACCAAGTATACTTGGATAAAGGGAATGGATCCTAGAGAAAATAAGGAGGAGAATGAGCTCATACCTATTTGTCAAAAACGCTTGATGATCTCCACAGCTTCATGATGTTCACCCTTTAGCCATTACTTAGCATGCGTACATGAAAACCCATTCCACCAAAAGAAACTAGGAACAATTTAATTATTTGAAAATGTTGCCACTCTATTTGATTGGCTACTCAACTACTTTACTTTACATGGACATGTTTTTATTTCTATTTCAGAGTTTCTTTTTAACTGTAAGCGTTGAGACGATACTAGAGATAGCGCAGGTTAGTTTAAAGAGGAACAAGTTGTTTCTTATGAATTTGAGTGCTCCGTTCCTTACCAAGCTGTTCAAAGACCAGATGATGATGGTCATGCCCTACGTTGACATACTCTTTGGAAACGAATCGGTTAGTAATTAATCTCTTTTCCTACTTCTTTCTTACACGTGTTACCTTAAAATTAGGTTTTATGAGTGTTTTCAGGCTTTTCCACTTTGAATTCTATCAAATTGAGGTCCTGTCACTGCTTTTTAATAGTTATTTATTTCTTTTAGGAAGCGCTATCATTCTCAGAGGAGCAGAATTTCGGTACTGAGGATCTAAGAGAGATAGCCAAGAAGATGAGCAAACTTCCCAAACAGAACGCTTCCAAGCCTAGGATAGTTATTATCACTGATGGAACTCAACCTGTTCTCTTATATAAAGGTAAATCTTATTTTATTGAATTTTACCACCAAATAAAAATTAACTCTAGCTAAAAGCCTTGTGTATAGCTGACCACTTATTTTAGATTGGCAACTACCATGTTGCATCGAATATAAGACGCATCCTGATTTTCGAACCAAAAATTTGGAAAAAAAAACATTAATGCATCGGATGTAAGATGTACCCTGTTTCAAAGGAAAAATCTTCTGTTCTCTTTTTTAACAACTTGTTCAGATGCCAAGTTTAGGCAGTCTACCATGAAGATTAAACAGCTTGGTTTTCCGGTGAAATACATGTCACAAAGGGTTTGAAGCCCTACAATTCACTTCCATTACAGGAAGAATCTTCAGGGGCGTGGTGCATCGTGATGTTGTCTCGAAGCAAACACAAGATTACATTACATGAAAAATTTTCCGAGACAACTCTGACAAACATTCTCATGTACGAGTTCATAATTACTTAGGCCCGTGTTTTCCATTTATTAGTCAGGTACACTTAATTATAATTAAACATTTTATCAAAATTTATTTATACAAATATCTTCTCCCCGGCTGGGAATCAAACCCGGCCTTTCTCTTCCCTGTTTAAAGCTGTTTCCTTAGGAACTAGATTTTTCCCAGGAAAACGGCTAATACCATTAGATTCGTATTTAGAACCGTTTTGAGAAATCATCTTTTCACGTTTGTTATTTCCTGTTTGACGCAAAAAATTAATTTCACCTTGATTTGTGCAGTATATTCAGGGAAGACGTTATGTCAAGACCAATGGTTCAATCTTTCATCGATGGAACAACAACAGTACATGATGAACAAAGAAGTGGCCGCCCCCCTACTTCATTCACTCCAAATGTTTTTGATGAGTTCAAAGGGCCATTGACTCTGATCGGTGCCTCATTCTTGACCCTTTGGATGTTGCTTAATAGGTTTGTTCCAACAGCCAATTCCAGAACGGTTCTAGAACCAATTCAGGATTTTTTAATGCGCATGCGTCTATGAGGACTGGTTCAGAACTGATTCAAAAAGAGGAGCCTGTAAGAACGATTTTAGAACTGTTTCAGAACTGCAACCTTTAAGTTACCTCCCTATCTCTTGTTTTCATCTTCATATCATATCTATCTCTCTTCTTGTACTTTCTACTCAAACGGGTAGGTTGAACCACTTGTTCGAACCTAGCAATAATATAAATTAAAAAGTAAATTAAGTAGTAAAATTTAAAACGTAACTTTCTTAATATTTCTACTGACAAAATATATATTGACAAATAAATATATATTAATATTGACTACTGACAAAATTTCTCTTATACGAATTTATTTAATATTACTTAGTTCAGTGTTTTCCATTTACTAGTGTTCAATTTTTCGTTAGTACATAATTATTAAAATTTAATATTTTATCAAAATTTATAATAAAAATAACTTCTCCTCAAGAAAAAAATCGGACCGGGTTTAATGCTATTTTCTCAGGAACTAGAATTTTCCCAGGTAAACGGCTTATTATCGTTATAGATTCGTATTTAAATGGACTACATTTTAAAAAAATTTAATAAAAATCGTCGAAATCGTTTACGAGAAATAATTTTTTTTCAGAGTTTTTAGGGTAGCACCCCTAAATTTGGAGCAACATTTATTTCTCTATTTTACCTTGGGGTGTGATTTTTCTGAACATGTGTATATGCTACATCTCGTCAAAATCGACCCCGTAGTTTAGGCTACACACGTCTGCACAAAACAGACTTTTTTTTTAAAAAAAAAACACTTTTTTGAACTCAGGGGGACCTCAAAACGTGATGAAAATTCGATTTTGATGGATTTACAAAATCGAATTTTGCGCCATCACAATATTTCTTCTTTATAATATGAAGAAGTAAAAAACTCATAATTTGTTTTCTTCACGAGTATATTTTCGTAAAAGTAGGAAATCGTATTTTCTTACCCTTTTTCTTAACCCCTTCAGCCCCCCCCCCCCCCGCGTGTGTGCGTCACTGAAAAACCAAATAGTTATTGTTTTAGTGACTAGAATTTAACACAAAAGAGAAAAAATCCGAGGAACCTACTACAAATCTGTTTTATATTTAAAATAAACTTTCTTGATAAAGGTTTTTTTCAAGGGATCTTTTTCATATCTTTATATAGAGCAAACAATATCAAACCAAAATGTTAGTAAGGTGTCATAATGGTATCATAGATAAAGATAGGGTTGGGCCAGGGGGTGTCAGTTTCACATGCTCTATTCTCCCTGGATAAGTCAACAGGCATGACACCGCTTGCAATAATACTTTAATCTTATCATTCTTTCTATTCCTATGTAGGCAACAAAAAAAAATCTTTATTCAAACCATTTTTTCATTTAATTTGTTTTTATTGATTAACCCCCCCCCCCCCCCCCCCCCCCTAAAAAGAAAGTTGCAGAGTAAGGAAAGTAGAGATGATAACCCTGGTTCGATTCCTCGGGGAGTCACAATGTTTTTAGAGGTAATAACAAAACGATAAACTAATTATTTCCAGGGCAATTCTTATCGCCCTACTATGTTATAATTATAAGCATGAAGTATTTCAACATTTTAGGACTAGCCATTATAGGGTGATTGGGGGCAAAAAAGCAAACTAGTCATAAAAAGTTAAAGTTCATTTAATACCCATTTCAAAAATAAATAGAAACTTCCTACGTCAAAAAGTTGTGGGTTATAAAGTTACGGCAGTAATCTAAATTTCACATCCCTAGCGTGAACGGTTCGTTGGATATGAACCAAAATAGGGCGAACTGACAGACACATCATCCTCGACATCATAAGCCTTATCAACACATTCGCACGATTGACGAGGCGAGGCGCGAGGCGAGCCGCGAGGCCGCCGCGAGGCGAATGTGTAAACGACTCACTCGTCAATCG
>KZ652516.1:162822-184127 GCA_001010745.2 Gerris buenoi | reverse complement strand
GGTATTGGCATGTAAATCTTCTGTGCAGACACGTTGAGCCTAAACTACTAAGCCGATTTTGACAAAATTTGGCATATATGTTCAGAAAAATCATACCTCAAGTTAAAATTGAGATAAATTTTAGTGCATTTAAATTTGGGGCCAATGCCCCAGAAAACTCTTGAAGAAAGTACAGAAATTATTCCTTAAAAACAGTTCCTGTTACAAAGTGGACTGATAACTAGGGTAGTTTTACATAAGTGGACAATTAAAGAACTTACGTGAGTAGTAGGTGATGTGAAGTGAGAAACAGGAACGGGAAAACCCAATACCAATGAGAGGCTACACAAATGGACACCAAAATACTACACGAAAAGTAGATGTTGTGAAAGGAGAAAAAGACACAAAAACAGGACCACAAAATACAGACGTGCTGGCGTCATAAACTTTATAGATATACAAAACGATAGAGATAGGATGCTATGCAGCGAGCAGGCGCTAAAACACTATATAGATATATAAAACAATAGAGAAAGGATGCTATGCGACGAGCTGGCGCCAAAACACTATACAGTTATAGAAAAACAAGAGGATAGGATGCTACGGCAAGCACGCCAAAAACACTATATAATCTCAGCGTCCTCAGCGAAGAGGAGGGGGTTTAGGCAGGTGTGCCAACAGAAAAAAGGGGGGAAAGAAAATATAAAGAAAGATTGAGTTTAGACTTAACTACAGTTTGGCAAGGGCGCCAAATACGAATTGAAATAAAAATACGCAAAACGAAACAGTTCCGATGATTTTGATTAAAAATTCTACAATGTGGTCCATTCAAATACAAATCTCTGAAATAAGTCGTTTTCCTGGGAAAAATCTAGTTCCTGAGTAAATAGTTTTAAAAGTGGACAAAGTGAGGCTGGGTTCGATTCCCCGCCAAGGAAAAGTTATTTTTATGATCAATTTTGATGAAATTTTTAATTATAATTAAATGTACCTACAGAAACATGAAAAATAACAAATGGAAAACACTGGGCTAAATAATTAGGAACTCTGAGACCAATTTTTAATTAAGGAGACAGAGAAAAGTTAAACTCCACTTAAAGAGTTAAACATCTTTTGATGTTTGGGTTCTAAATTATGCATCTGTCTTTTTATCTTCTTTTCTTTAAAAGATTTGAATTTCAACCATGTATCGCAAATCGTACATGGTCTGTACGAGTATGTACAGTGATGGTACTTCTAGGTATTAATGGCGATTAGGTGTATTATTTAAATTTCCTTAATTAAAGCTACATAGTCCTGCATGTACGAATATTTTACTTTACAAAAATTAATTTAGTCATGCCTACTTCATTGAAGATATTGTGCAAGATACATTTTGAATTTTTCTTACCTCACATTATAAATTTTGATTTATTTAGTGATAACGATGTGAGATTTATAATGGATTTACGCTGGGATCTGATTGAGCCGAGATTTCTTGTTGCCACGGCCAAGAGACCTACACCACTTAGTAAAACTAAACGTAGACTCTCCAACTATTCTCCTCTTTGGGACGCCTCCAACACTGTAAGTCTGCTTCTGATAATCAGGACTCATCAAGAGAGTTCTGAGAAATCTTTCTTCTTAAAGAGATTATTATAATTATAAACATTTATCACTTTCATTTTTTAACAGATGAAGTATTTATCATGCATTATTCTCTTTCAAAAAACAAACCTATTTCAGACAGGTTCTATTAAGATTCTACGGGAAGACCTTCATTGAATACTTGGATTTATATTTGTTGTTACTTTTGGAAGTTGCAATTATTTTTTTACTTGTAATAATACATTGTGAATTATTTTGTTTGTTTGTGATTGTTTTGTTTAAGATTTTAGCATCTTTCATAGTGACATCGAGTCATGGTTTGTTGTTTCATGAAGCTTTACCAATGGATGAAAACTTTATATCATTTCTCCAGTTTGACACTCCTTTCTTTATTGTCTTGGAAAAGCCTTCTCATAAAACGGTAACATTTTTTTNGTACATGGTCTGTACGAGTATGTACAGTGATGGTACTTCTAGGTATTAATGGCGATTAGGTGTATTATTTAAATTTCCTTAATTAAAGCTACATAGTCCTGCATGTACGAATATTTTACTTTACAAAAATTAATTTAGTCATGCCTACTTCATTGAAGATATTGTGCAAGATACATTTTGAATTTTTCTTACCTCACATTATAAATTTTGATTTATTTAGTGATAACGATGTGAGATTTATAATGGATTTACGCTGGGATCTGATTGAGCCGAGATTTCTTGTTGCCACGGCCAAGAGACCTACACCACTTAGTAAAACTAAACGTAGACTCTCCAACTATTCTCCTCTTTGGGACGCCTCCAACACTGTAAGTCTGCTTCTGATAATCAGGACTCATCAAGAGAGTTCTGAGAAATCTTTCTTCTTAAAGAGATTATTATAATTATAAACATTTATCACTTTCATTTTTTAACAGATGAAGTATTTATCATGCATTATTCTCTTTCAAAAAACAAACCTATTTCAGACAGGTTCTATTAAGATTCTACGGGAAGACCTTCATTGAATACTTGGATTTATATTTGTTGTTACTTTTGGAAGTTGCAATTATTTTTTTACTTGTAATAATACATTGTGAATTATTTTGTTTGTTTGTGATTGTTTTGTTTAAGATTTTAGCATCTTTCATAGTGACATCGAGTCATGGTTTGTTGTTTCATGAAGCTTTACCAATGGATGAAAACTTTATATCATTTCTCCAGTTTGACACTCCTTTCTTTATTGTCTTGGAAAAGCCTTCTCATAAAACGGTAACATTTTTTTTGTTTGTTTGTGTGCTATTTATTTTACTTAACCAATCCTTTCCATGGGTAAATGACAGAGTTAACTTAAAATCTACGTAATGTTGCTATCTCTCTAGCTAAGGCTGCACTTCTGGGGTCAAAAAGTAGAGGGTACCTCCTGGTGGCTGCTAAGGCAATTTGGAACCAGCCACACATGAACCTCACCATTCCTCCTCCATCCTAAGGGTGGGTGTCCACCTGAGAATAAATCTCGAGATTAGTCTCAAAACCTTGTCCACTTGAGAGCAACATCAGCCTCCCTCGAGTCTCGGAGAGTTGGCGAGTCTCCGAGACTAGTCTCAGCCCCATGTCGACTAGCCATTTCAATCTCGAAGATCATCTAGCAGAGAGGCTGAGAGAATTTCGGGCCCCTGAGCAAATTAGCAGTCTTGGCCCCTTTGAACAAATAACAGCAGGAGTCCAGAGAATTTTTAAAATTTAAGTGCTAAAAGACGAGTTTTAAGGATTTCTGAGGGCAAGTTTGTGATTAAAGGAAAATATGTTTGGTGGGAACGAATTTTGAATTGTAACGAAGATAGGCTAAAAAAAAGAGTTGTTTTGTTGCTGGTAAGTCTCTTAAAAAAACCTTCTTCTTACACTTAGTATATGAATAATATAAAATAAAAAATAATATTGTTTGCTAAAATAGTGATATTAAGAGTAAACAAATCAAAATAGTTAAGTAACATATTTTATTTACAAAAGTTGCATGACATATTTATTTCTATACATAGATGAAGTTAGAGGTTACTAACTAAGTTGTTGATTTATTTGAGGCCGCACATTTGAGCCCTCAACCCACACGAAATTTGGAGGGAAAATGGTGTAATCAATTGTGAGCCATATAAATATGCTTAGGGTTGAACCCATAACCTTGATGTTAAAAATAATAAAAATTAATAATAATTAATTAATAATAATTAAAATGTTAAACCATAACATTGCTTGCCTGGCAGAAGTGACAAGTGCCTTATAGCACATATGATTATTCTGTATTCTTATGGAAGAGATACTAAATCCTCTTAGATAAACTGATCCTTCCTCTAAATGATGAAGGTTGCTTTCTATTGTATTATATGTATGATCTGACTGTGGTTTGTATGTTTACAGAGAGTAGCCATAAGAAAGATTGTAATGAAGGAGTTTGAAGGCTTAGAGGAGTGTGACGAACAAACAAAGAATGCTGTTATCAATTTCAGTATAAGTCTGCTGGTGAACGATGTGGACCAAGCCTTCAAATCTATACGTAGCGTCAAAAGGTCCACTTTTTAGCTACTCTTTTTCGTATTCGAATAATGGATATTATGTAGAGAGAAAGTATTGTGGTCCTAAAATTTTGATTTTTCAAGAAATTTTGAGATTGTAGGTTTGGATAATTAATAAATGTATCCTAAACTTTAATTGGTGTAAGTCACATTTTAGTAATTTTTGCACGAGAGCTATTTTATAATTTTTAAAAAGGAAAAAACTGAGCAGTAGAATTTAGCAGAACTTTTTCATTGATTATCTCTTTATTCACTAACGAAGGAGTTACAATATTTTACAGTTATTTTCTGCTTAATGTTGTACATTCTACTAAAAGTCACTTTAAAAAAAAAAAAAAAAAAAAATTGGATTTATAATAATTTTACCTCTGAAGTACAGATAATGTTATAAATGTTAGGAAGTTTGTAACTTGCAAGACCACTAAAGGGAGTTGGTGTAAGTGAAGTGGTTAGGAGGTAAAAATCTTAGTCAGCAGGAAAATAGAGGAATAAATTTAGTATGAAACTTGATAGATCATGGAAGGGAGTTGGTGTAAGTGGAGTGGCTAGTAGGTAAAAATCTTAGTAAGATATAGAGGAATGTATTTGGCAAGTAGTACTTTGGGTACCAAGAAAGATATTATACATAAACCGGAATAATTTGTAGGAAGAATAAGAATTAACCCATTCAACGTGGCTTCCAATTCTAGAAAACACCTCTCTGACAGTTTTAAATAATACCAAATAAGATTGCTCGATCTAAATGTTAAATCTTTTTAAAAAAATGTTGTTGGGATCCTCTGTGGATACAAACGCCAGCGGGCCTGGCAGACCTTAGTAAGATGGTTCCGCCTGAGACACGTGGAAAAGAGCAACGGAGTGCCAGAAGGGTGGTCTTGGATCCACTAGTGATCTAACCACCTACAGTCTTAGCACAGCATGGAACCACAGTGGATACAAACGTGTTTAATAGATTAAAATGAGAAGTGATTAGAACAGGGTGACTTAATTTAGCAAGATAAAGAACTAAGAGAGTTTTATATAATATAGTTTTTGGAACAAAGGTATAAGGCTAAAGAGCTGCCTCTAGCTTGCTTTGAACTAAACAAGCGAGAAGTTATTAGGAATCCTTATTTTCTTATTCGGTTCGTTGAAGTGTGGGTTGGTAAGGGTAAAAGAATTTGTTAAAAAACATCCATCTTAATCGGCTATATTTCGCCTCCACCGAGGCATATTCGTGCCTTTAAAGTTAAATTAACAATCCTTGTATAAAGGTCCTTGGCAAGAGAATATATTCATTAATTATTCTTAAATATATTCTTTTCTTATTCTAGTGTTGCTTTTGATTTTTTTCAATATAGAAACCGTACAAATGTTTGTATTTGCAGTGTTGGTGTTTGGACTGCACTGGCTCGTATGTGTGTGAAAGGACGAAGATTGGATGTCGCTAAAATTTGTCTGGGTCACATGCAAATGACCAGAGCGATTGCTGCTCTCAATGATGTTGAAGAAGAACCGGAAGAAGAAGCAAAACTAGCGACTTTAGCTCTTCACCTTGGAATGAATGTAAACACTACTGTTAATTTTTTTCAATCTTTAGATCTTTTTGATTTTTTAAAAATGTGTTTTTGAATGAAACAACTATATTTCATAGCTTTTAATTCACTTTATTAGAAATGTCAGCCTATGATTAAAATTTGTCTTTGCATACCTATATATAAGTTGTCTTTGTCTTAAGGAATTAATTTTTTTAATGAAATTAAAATATCCCAACAAATGTGTATCTCTATATCAAAGTACCAGATGACTGTATCCTGAATGTATTCCAAATACTGGATAAATGTAGTCTGAATGTAGAATGAATGGAGTTAAAATGTGGCAAACAAAATTGGATAGTGTGGTATATTGTAAAAAGTAAAGGATTTTAATGGGTGGATTAAATTAATTTAAAAGAATTAACTTGTTAATTAAGAATTAAAACAATAGGCTGTCAGTTGGTGTGGCACATTTCCTTGCATCATATTACGTACTTTATTGATTTTATTCTTGTAGAAGCCACAATTGTACAATTTGTTTAAATGTTACCCCCGTTTATTTAATCTGTCAAAAGAAGGTAACAGAAGCTGCTTTGATTTTTTTATATGAATTTAAGTATCAACTTGGCAAAAGTTAGAGTGCAGACAGTTCTGGGGCTATCTGTGGGTTACTTTCGATGAACCCCGAGTCCCGGTGCGGGGGTCTATTTTTCTCTGTATGTCTCTAGTTATTGATAATTGTAATTTGAATTATTTTCGATTAACCATAAAAGTTTCTTACGAATCAGATAAGTACTTTTGAAGTTATTGGTGTAAATAAATGTATGTTTGTGGCTCATGCGGAAGAGAAACAAATGACTACAGAAGGTTGAAACTTAAATGGGACCTACAATGAGCTAATTATGATCCATCATATTAATTTCACGAAAACCCGATGTGTAGTTTTTAAGATATAATGGTTCGTTAAAATTGAGTGACAGAACCAAAAATGTTCCCTGATGTCTGAAACGGATTTCTATCTTGGAATTCTTGAAATCGGAGACAAAATATTTTCGTTCTGCAGAACAATCACATAGCTTCCGTTACTTTTGGCAAGCTCGGAAGCATTATAGATAAAGGAATTATTTAACTAAGTTGTTGATTTATTTTAGGAGGAAGCAGAGAGGCTGTACAAGCAGTGCAAAAGGTACGATTTGTTAAATAAACTGTATCAGAGATCAGGGAAATGGGACAAGGCTCTGGAACTTAGTCAGAATATTGACAGGATCCACCTGAGGAACACCTACCATAACTACGCCAGGTCAGTGTTTAGTCACGTTTTCTATCTTCTCTTACTTGATAGGTTGTTTATTATATAGTGGTTAGAGCACTTTAATTAATATTTATTTTCTTGTCTTATTTGTTAGTACTTTTTATTAGTTAATTTTGTCCAGGTTTGGTGTAATCAATTGTCACCTTAGGAACTAAGATAAATTAATGTTGGTATACAAAGAGTTGGTGTTGATGTAATGGGGAAGCCAAGTCTATAATGTTCTAGACTGTGTGGCTAAATTGAACTGGATTTTACGTTGGATATATATTTATTTGTATATGATTGTGTGTGTGATTGATGTGTGATGTTTACACTTTCATAGCTAAGATCGGACTCCTCGTGAATGTGATCTATCCTATGGCTTAGTCTAATAGACTCTTGGTGCGGGAATGCACCACTACAGTCTGTTCCAAACAAGAGTTAGTGTGTTGACAGCATGGGAAAAACTAGCAAATGGGGTGGGGAGCCAATGAGAGCTCGAGATTTTCCCGGACAAAAGGTCGGTCCAACTAGGCAAAGATAAATGTCTCTAGTGGAGGGGAGGTTGGCCAATCTGAATGTCACTCGATTCCCCGTGCTGTCAACTCACTAACTCTCGTTTGGCACAGACTGTAGACAGAAATTCCAGCCTTTGCTAGCCTAAGGTCTACACTGCTTTCCTCGAATATTCTAGGATTGGCTTCTCCGTTACATTGACAAATATATTCATTCTTATTTTGTGTTCATAATAAATTTTATATTAGTAACTAAGAATCCAACAATTGACTACAATGTCAATTGTGTCATCCTAGTGGGCTGTTGGAATCCATGAAAAAGCTGTCTTGTTACATCCACTAGTCAAGTGTTTACTACTATTGTAATACACTTAAATGGCAGTAGAAGATGGAATAGTTAAAATGAAATGGAGATTAGTGCTAAGTACTTCTACCTGGTAGTGCTAGATTACCAAACACCAAACAAATAACTTTGCCTTTACCAAAATTAAGTTAATGATATATTTTCAGGCACCTGGAGAGAGAAGGTAATGTGGAGAAGGCTATGCAGATGTACTTCAAGGCTGAGACACATCGACATGAAGTTCCGAGGATGCTTCTTGGTGATAATACAGCTCTAGAGAAATACATCAGTAACAGCAAAGATCCGTAAGTCACACTAGTGATGTAAGTCTCAATGTTTTATCAACAACCTTTATTTAGGTTACCAATGGTACAAGGTATGTCCAAAAGGTAAGAGTACTCAATTTTTCTATTTTATAAATAAAATTTATTTAAAAAAATATATATATATATGATATTGATATATATATATTGATATTGTTACTTACTTTGTCCATGTAGTTGCCTTCCCGTTCTATGCGGGTTTTAAGCCTTGGCACAAGTTTTTTGATTCCCTCCTTATAGAACTCTTCTGCCATCTCCTTCGTCCACTTACAGACCTCTTGTTTCATCTCCTCATTGATTGAAATTTTTTTTTCCACCCATGTTAGTCTTGAGGAATGTAAAAATATGAAAATCTAAAGGCGCCAAGGGAATATGCTGGGTAGTTCAAAATGTCCTAACTAAACAAATTTAAAAGTGCTTAAGTGGAGTTGGGCGTGTGATCGGGCAACAAACACTTGTTGCCGTTGCCGTGACAAACACTTGTTGGCGTTGTTGTTGTGCAACAAACACTTGTTTTGGGATTCATCTTGCACACAATTTTCAGAATCCCAGCGTTTCTGAAATTGTCTTGTGTAGGAGAGATCTTGAGATTTGTGGAAACATTGCAGAAATTTTATCCACTGTTATCGGCGGTCTTCACAAACAGTTTCCTCATTTTTTTGCACCAACTTGCACTTGGTGGGATTTCTTATTGACATGTTTCAAAGAAGCAGACACTACATTGTGAATTTCGGTAGTAACCAAGGTCGCTGGTTCCTGTTGTGTTGAGAGAAATCCCCACTACCTTCTCAGGATTGCCAACTATTGAAAAAAAATCCCACGTGTGAAAGATCAACAGTACTCTTATTATCTGGACATGCCTCTATCCATAAAGGTTACCAATGATCATGATTTTTTTTTTTTTTTTTTTAGAAAAAATATTCATTTTAAGGTCCTTAAGCAACAACAAGGATAAACCTTATACATCCCTCTGCTTGTCTGCCTGTTTGTTCGCCGTCTGTCTGTAATGCACCTGATTTCCCAAAGTACCCAACACAAAAATTTGAAACTTTGCAGTCGTATTATATGTAATGACTAATGACCTAATTTCAGGAAAATTATAGGGAACACTCAAAAACTAGGGGTTTAAGTTTAAGGGTTTGACATTTTTTTTTAATGGAAATGCATAGAGGAAGGCATATATTTGTTAAATTGACCCATTTATTATTTTCTACATATCAATCAATGATAGATTTTCTTTTAACTATCTTCTCTCTNAGGGAATAATAATGCATTATTCTCGAGGTACATACAAAATTTTATCTCCAGAAAAAGCTCTATATAAGATTTATTCAACAAAGAAAACATTGTATTTCTTTTTAAAACTATTTTAATACAGATATAAAACAATATAAATTATTTAAAGCAATTGATAATCACTTTTATAGTAATAAAAAAGATAAAGTTCAACATAAGCTAAACAAAAGTAAACAAAGCATCGTTGAACGACTCGCAATACAGCTGGGAGTTTAAAAGCAGTGCTGCCAACCTGATTTCAACAAATGCTCTACGTTTGCTATTCATTCTCTACTATTTACAAAATAATTAGGTTGGCGAACGTGGATTATAATCCCGTTTTCACATTATTTCAGTGTTTTTACATTAGTTCCCTGTTTTTAAGAACGGGGACGAAAAGACCCACATTATTACCTAAAAACTAGTCCTGAAAAGTTACTTTTCATCCCTACTGGAGATAAAATAATTTTATGATATTGAAGTTACATATGTTTCATATTTTTCCATGTAGTCGCCTCCCTGTTCTATGCAGGTTTTAAGCCACAAGTTGTTTTGATTCCCTCCTCATAGAACTCTTCTGCCATCTCAGTTCCACCCATGTTAGTTTTGAGGAAGGTAAAAAGATGAAAATCTGAAGAGGCGCCAAGGGAGTATGCAGGGTAGTTCAAAATGTCTTAACTGAACAAATTTGAAAGTGCCTAAGTGGAGTTGGCTGTGTGTAGGCGTTGATGTCGTGCAACAAACACTTGTTTTGGGATTCATCTTTTACACAATTTTCAGAATCCCAGCATTTCTGTAATGGTCTTGTATAGGAGAGATCTTGAGATTTGTCGAAACATCTCAGACATTTTATCCACTGTCAATCGGCCGTCTTCACAAACAGTTTCCTCAATTTTTTGCCCCAACTTGCACTTGGTGGGATTTCTTATTGACATATTTCAAAGAAACAGACACTACATTGTGGATTTCGGTAGTAACCAAGGTCGCTGGTTCCCGTTGTGTTCAGAGAAATCCCCATTACCTCTCAGGATTGCCAACTATTGAAAAAAAATCCCACGTGTGAGAGCTCAACAGTACTCTTACTATCGGGACATGCCTCGATCCATAAAGGTTACCAATGATCATGATTTTTTTTTTTTTTTTTTTTTTTTAGAAAAAATATTCATTTTAAGGTCCTTAAGCAACAACAAGGATAAACCTTATACATCCCTCTGCTTGTCTGCCTGTTTGTTCGCCGTCTGTCTGTAATGCACCTGATTTCCCAAAGTACCCAACACAAAAATTTGAAACTGTTCAGTCGTATTATATGGTAATTACTAATGACCCATTTTCAGGAAAATTATAGGGAACCCTCATAAAACAACACTCAAAAACTAGGGGTTTAAGTTTAAGGGGTTGACATATTTTTAATGGAAATGCATCGTGTGGGGTGTTAGATGAAAGAGGAAGGCATATATTTGTTAAATTGACCCATTTATTATTTTCTACATATCAATCAATGATAGATTTTCTTTTAACTATCTTCTCTCTTGACTTTAAGCCAATAGTTGAGGGTGTTTAATTTGGATATTTATTTGGTTTTTGTAATTTTTTTGATGGGTTTGTTGCAGAATCCTGATGAAATGGTGGGCCCAGTATATGGAGTCTACTGGCAACATGGATTCAGCCATGCAGTACTACAAGGATGCATGCGATCATCTCGCCATAGTCAGAGTCATGTGTTACCTGGAAGACTTTGATAATGCTTCTGTTATTGGTATGATTACTATTGAAGAATTGTTTTAATTAAAAAGAAAAGAGAGAAAGACATTAAAATTATCAACATTTGTTGTGTAGGCTTCTATCTTTAAACCATCAGCCCATTTTAGTGCTGAAATAATTTTGCATATAATTGACATTAAAGCCTCGTTCAGACGATGACACTAAATGTCACGACATTCAATGCCATGACATTAGTGTCGCCTAGTGTCGACGTATGAACAGTAGATGTCATGAAACTAAACGCACTATACTAAGACGCTGAGTGTCAAGCAGTGTCACGGCATTAAATGTCGTGACATCAGTGCTATCGTGTGAACGAGGCTTAAAGAGACAAAAAAGATTCGAAGAAAAACTATCTTCTGGTAAAAGATAGAATTAGGGTAACCATGTGTCCCAATGGTTTCCAAAAATGTCTGGCTGAAATGAAAAACTTATTCTATACATAATGGGTTATACATAATGAGAGGCATTTCCTTCTTAGTAAATATGCTATTTATCATATTTGCTTGATTTGCTTCTTCAATAGCTGGCCATACACGGACGGTCTTTCATTTAAAAAATCACGGCGTCTTTCTGAATCATTTCTAAAAGCTCGTGTGTTAGTGGACTGTATCACACGCCATGAAAATACGGGAAATGATTTGACAACGATTCGCAAAAAATATCCTTCTGATTATCACCTACGTTAGTGGGCGTTAACACAAGAGAAGAAAACGGGAAGAGATTCAACAAGCGACACCAAATGACACGATAAATTATGGTTTTCTCCCATACACCAACGTTTTTTCCTTTCAAATGATAATGCACCATATCCTCCCGTATCCTCTCCCGTTTCCGCATGACACGATTTACCAAGGGATAAACTTACGGGCTAAATTTATCTCCACACTTTCCTTTCGTTCCGTTCTTTCCTCTCCCGTTTGCACATGCCACGATTTTCGAAATGAAAGAGGGTTCGTGTATGGCCAGCTAATGTGTGATATTTACTTATAATCATTTTGAAAAGAAAAAAACACTAGGTCTTGACACAAAGTATTTTGAATAACAAATGACTGGTTTCCGCTACTATATAGCCATCTTCAGATTCCAAAATGACTTGTTCACATTATCAAAGTTTATCTTGCTCATTTATGTCGATACCATGTTAATGTGTTATTTATTGTGAGGGATAAATCTGCACTATATGCACCATCTATTTCTATATGTTTGATTTAATTTGTTTTTTTTTAACTGTTCCTTTTTACATTACAAAAACAATTTCAAATGTTGCATCCTCAATAAATTCAATGTTATATTTTTAAATTACAGTTAATTTTTGCCCCCAGACCCCCCTTTTTTTTGTGGGCAGTAATACCCTCCTCCTCCCCCAATTCTAATGTCAAATTTTGGACTAAACTTTATATTGCCACCCTAGATGTAATTATAGGAAGGAAAGATGATCTTCCACTGTAGCTCAGTGGTTAGAGCTTTATAATCTAATGCTAGGGGTCTGTGTTTCAATTCTAGGCTGTGGGGTACATTTTTATCTGTTTTCCACCCCTTCTTTTTCACCAGATAAGTTCGTTATATTTTTGCGGAGGGGCTGAAACCTCTCATACAGTATATTTATAATGCATGTTTCAGCTGATACAAGTGGTGATAAGGCAGCTTGTTATCACTTGGCCCGAGCCCTGGAGAATGTGGGTAAGTATCAGGAGGCCATACATTTCTTTACTAGAGGCACTGCTTACGCCAATGCCATCAGGCTCTGCAAGGTAATCAATAATTTCTAATCTAATATTCAAGCACACCTTGTTATGCGTCAGTTATTCATTCCCGAATTTGTTTGAATGTAATGAAATGGAAATGCATAAAGGTCCTAAATAATTTTCACATTTTACTTGGAAGAATGTACACAGATGTACTTGAATGTAATTAAAAATAATATTAAAGTGCGTCGGTTTCTGTACTTAAAATTATTAAGTGTGAAATTTTAATAGTTGCATTTTAATTTATGTTTAACATTTCATGGTGACTAAACACCTTTTTAGTCGCCCGCCATATTGGCCGCCATCTTGAAAATATTTAGTGTAAAATTTTAGTAGTTGCATATTCCTTTTCTAACCTTCAAGACCTTTAAATTGTTGTATAACATGTCGTGGTGACTAAAAACTTTTTTAGTTGTCAGCCGCCGTCTTAGAAATATTATTTATGAACACTCCAAAAAGAGTACAGTTGTTACATATGCCGAGATGCACCTGTGTGTCGAATTGTATGTTCCCAGCTATAGTAGTTTATGAATTGAAACATGTCAACGGACAGACAGAGCCGTTATGTAAGGTTTATTTTCATACTTCGTACAGACTCCTTAAACTAAATATACAGGGGAAAAAAGTAGTTTGTAGATATATCAAAAATTTAATTTTGACTTGGACACAACTGATTTCAGGATTCCTGTTTCAGAATGAATTCTGATACATTCTTGAATTTTTTTTTCCATGTTTACAGATTTTCTTTAAAAATCATAAAGACAAACTTGTGTTTATCTACATTTCCATGTGTGGCATATTTGTGTCTTTACGAGGATGGATTTCCCACAAAAATTAATTCACTTCATTGTGAGAGAACGGTCTAGAATGTGATGGTGGGATTTCACTGTAGTTTGTAATTCTTACTTTATTTGATAATTATACATTACGTTATAAATACAGTAGAACTTCTCTTACAAGACCTTCAATAACACGACAACTTCAATTACAAGTGCAATTTTCAAATCCCCTTGAGATTGCCATAACACATAATGTTAAATTAACCTCTATAACACGACTATTATTATCCAAACAACCTCAATAACACGGATTTTTTTCCAATTCACAACGTAACTCAGAACCTCTATAACATGTCGTTTTGAGAAGTCAACCTCTATATCGCGACTCTATACAGGAATGGATTGACCTTGAACTTGTCCAGACTTAAAAACCCTGCCCATTAACCTAGATAACATGGCTGATAGCCAAAATAACCTTGGTAACACGACCCTCAACAAAAAGAGCACCTCGATAACAAGACTGTTTCCCTAATCCCCTTGAGACACTTCTTATCGAGGCTCTACTGTATAAACATAATTATGTGCTATTGGTTTTAGGAACAAGGTATGGATGATCAGCTGTGGGCACTGGCTCTATCGGCAGGTGTGAGGGAACAGGTGGACGCAGCTAAATACCTGGAAGTATCTTCACCTGAGAGATCCGTTCTACTGTACCATCGAGCTGGGCTCTTACACAGAGCTGTAGATCTTGCCTTCGTGTAAATATTATGCATTTTATTCTTCTTTAATATCTATAATTTTAGAGAAGTTAAAGGGAGCCAGAGTAGCCGAGTGTCTCAAGGTGCTCGCTCAGCTATCAATAAGTCGAGGCAACTGAGGTTGTGGGTTCGATCCCGTGCCATGATACTCTGAATTGCAATAAAATCAATGAATCGCGGTTGGTGCAAGGCGAGTGACACCATATATGGGGACTCTCTTCCCCCTTGCTTTGACACACGCTTACTTAGCTTACTAATGACCACACCATACTCGCTTCGGCAGTACAATGTACAAATGTATGATGTGTGAAGTAGCTGGAACTCTCCACCACGAGGCGTAAAAAGGACCTAAGTGATGGCCTAATATCAAGGTTTGAACAAGTGGTTCGTCCTACCCGTTCTAGTAGGAAGTACTAGACTACTACTACTACTTCATACAGCTGAGCCAAAATATTAAATTACACTCCGTGTACTTGTTATTATAAAAATACACTCTGAAAAACCTAAGTATTAAAGTACAATTTATGTGGACTATTAAATATCTTATTGCTGAGTATTCATCGTGACTATGTGTCTATTAGAAACTGCATATTGTGTTACTCATTAATGGATAATATATTCATTAATTTTATTTGTTTTTTAGAAATAATCTGTACGATGCGATTGAAATAATTGCCACAGAATTGACTGCTGATTCTGATAAGGATTTGTTGATAAAATGTGCTGAATTCTTTATTGAGCAGGAGCATTTTGAAAAAGCAGTTCATTTGTTGGCAATAGCTAAAGAGGTGAGTAAAACTGTATTGTGATGTTATGGATCTATTTTTTATTAGTCTTTTTAAATCTTTTATTTAGTGATTGTATCCAAATTTGTGCCTTTCAGCATTTTTTTTTATAGTGCAAATTGGCAGTTTTCATTTGCTATTAAATGTAAAACTTACTATAAGTGTATTTTTTATTTTATTTTTATTATTTTTTTTTAATGAAAAATAATCCAAAAATGGCCTAAATTTTGCTTAAAATATGATTACAGAATGTTTTATGTTGGAGTGTGAATTGTAGTTTACGAGGCCTAGTCTTGGGTTAGATACTTATGGATGTGTACCCAGCCATCCATACACGTTGTGCTATACTGGTAGATATGCCTGAGTGTGAATATGATAGCACACACGCTCTGGCTTACCTGACAAGTATACTGCAGTGTGGACGGCTGGCTTTAGGAGTGTGAAAACCCTAAATGTAACAATAATATCTTTAGTGAGTGTACTGGTTTTCACTCATATGATTGTCGTGTAACTATATACCAAGATTTCAAAATGGTGCACATTAACAATCAGTGTTGCAAAATCTACATCATGATTTTAAAATCTTAGCTTAGATATAAGATTGCTAACTGATTGTGTTTTTTGCAGTTTGAGGATGCGATTCAGCTGTGCTGGAAGAGGAATGTCCCGCTGAATGATGACCTAGGTGAAGTACTGACCCCAGGTGTAGATCACCCTGATAAGGGCAGACTTGTCGAGATATTAGGAGACTGTGCACTATCTCAGGCTAACTACCATCTAGCTACTAAAAAGTACACCCAGTCTGGCAATAAGGTAGTTTACATAACTTGTCTATGATCCTGGACAAAGGCTAAGTGGGATGGATCTATTTGTATTGAGGTTATGGTAGAACTATTAGTGCATTAAAAATAACATCAGTGTTGCCAATATAGCAACTGCCTAATTGAAGGATTTTAGCAGCAATTTGTTTTATACACTACAAAACTATTGCCAATATTGCATTTGCCTGAAAAACTGTTCTTTAAACATGTACTACGTTCACACATCGTTTTAAAACGGTTTTGAAAATGATCTGCTAGTTCAGAACGCTATGTGAACGAAGAACCGCAGATCATATTGGTTAAAATCCACTTCACCAAAAATACGTGATCAGAACGGGGGATGGAATTCAAAACGCTCGTATGAACAGGTCGTGGAGGGGGTCGAGATATCAGGTTATTTTACTTGTTTCCTCTTTTTAGTTGTTTGTTTTCGTGAGCTTCCGTTTCTTTTTTTTAAACTGCAAAAACGTTTTTAAACAAAAGCTAATGCTATAAAGGTCCTGTAAAAACTTTTAACAACTTGCAAATAAAATGTAAAAATTCGTGGACTTATTAAGTAACAAGGAAGAAGGTTTTACTCGTGACGTCACCGTTATGAAATAACCAAAAACAAAGATTTCGATCACCTGTATTTTTTGTTGTGTGAACACAAATTGTTTTGAAAACGAATTGGATCCGAAACGATTTCAAAACGATGTGACAATTTTGGTTTCTGATTTTATCTAATTGACGAGAAAATAAATTTCATTTGTCAGATATTAATAAGTATTTAAGTTTGGCCAAAACACTCTTCAATGACCTGTCTAGCGTTGCTAATCTAGGCCCAAAAAGGAAGAAAAACTGTTGTTTTTTTTGTATTCTTCAGAACTGATTTAAACAAAGAAAATTTAGCTAAATAATTAGTTCTGGTTATCACTGGGTAGTACTTTTTAATTTATTAAGGAAATTAAAATTATAGCAGTGTTTGAAGAAAAGTTGGTAATCTGACTTTATTGGATGTAAACGTCTCGGGTTTCTGGTAAAATCCACGTAACAAAGGATTTGAAGTCCTTGGTTTCGTTCCACTACTGGAAGCATCTTCAGGGATGTGGTGTTGACTTAAAGCAATCACAATATGAACCCATCTTGTTTTGTGTTGTACACCTTGTGATGCTTCCAGTAGTGGAAGCAAAATGTCGGACTTCGTCCTCTTCGTGACGTGGATTTCACTGGAAACTCAAGCTGTTTATAACGAGTTACCCGTGGAAGACTACGCACTTTATTCGATATATTTAATATTCATTAAAAATTCTACGCAAATAGGTTCTTAGAGGAGGGTTGCTCCTATTCTTATATATTAAATGTATTCACTCCCACCTTGTATATATTGCTGTCCATGGCAAAACAACAGTGATAATGGATCAAAATATTCAAATTTTTGATAAAAATGTGCCCAATTACAAAAAATGAGGTGAAAGCCAAAAAACCATAAATTTGTACCATTATTAAAATTTCTCTACTTCATTTAAATCTTTATTTACCTCTTCTTGTGAGAGAGCGGGATGAGATCTGGCATGTTATTTAATTAAATTTTTATTTATCATTAAAATTGTCTCTATTGTTTGATTTTTATCTAAAGTTTACTCTCTTATGTTTGCAGTTAAAAGCAATGAAAGCATTATTGAAATCCGGTGACACTGAAAAGATAATTTTCTTTGCCAACGTATCTCGGCAGAAAGAGATGTACATAATGGCTGGGAACTATCTTCAGACACTAGACTGGCAAGCTAAGCCTGAACTGCTGAAAACTATTGTCTCCTTCTATACTAAGGGCAAGGCACCTCATCTCCTCAGCAACTTCTACCAGGCTTGTGCTCAGGTATTTCTAGTTATCTTTTCAAAGTTCTTCCCCAATATAATCTAAATACTTAACTTAAATTTTAATTGGTGTCGGTGTCAATGGAGCATGGAATGTAGGAAATGTATGGAAAATAATGGAGTAATGTATGGAAGATAATGGAGAAATGTATGGAAGATAATGAAGGAATGGGGAGTTTAATGGAGAAATGTATGGAAGATAATAGAGAAATGTATGAAAGATAATGAGCAATGGGAAGTTCAATAGAGAAATGTATGGAAGATAATGGAGAAATGTGTGGAAGATAATGAGCAATGGGGAGTTTAATGGAGAAATATATGGAAGATAATGAGCAATGGGGAGTTTAATGCAGAAATGCATGGAAGATAATGAGGAATGGGGAGTTTAATGGAGAAATGTATGGAAGATTATGAGCAATGGGGAGTTCAATGCAGAAATGTATGGAAGATAATGAGCAATGGGGAGTTCAATAGAGAAATGTATGGAAGATAATGACCAACAGGGAGTTTAATGGTATCTTGGAATGAGAATAAATTATTAGGTTTGTAAAGGCACAATGATTAAGGGTGCTGGGACATTTTCAAAGGATGAAAAAATATGTGGACCTTCAAGACTACCTCAGAAGAAGTGGCTTTAGGATGTGAATGAAGACCTAAAAGTTCGGTGAAAGTAGTTGGGGAAAGAGCTGACAGGAGAAAAAAATAAAGATAGGGCGTTGTTAAGGAATACAAAGTTGACCTAAGATGTGCTTTGGGGGCTATAAATAAAATACTTAGTTCAATTAAGGGGCTATGAACTAGTATTCTTGTTTTTCAGAAGCAACAAATTGTTGTTTAAGGAACATCAAATTATTGTTTAAGGAACAACAAATTATTGTTTAAGGAACAACAAATTATTGTTTAAGGAACAACAAATTATTGTTTAAGAAATAAATACTGAATTGTTGATGTTTGTAGGTTGAAGTGGACGATTATGGAAATTATGAAAAAGCATTAGGAGCTCTGAACGAAGCTCTCAGATGTCTTGGAAAAAACACTGAACAGCATTCCCATATAGTGGAAGCAGTTACCAGGAAGATAGCCCTTGTTAATAAATTCATCGACATCAAAAGGTAACTTAGTCAATTTATGAAGAATTTGAGTACTATATTTTAGGGATAGGAGTGGTGAAGTATTTAGTACTATAATGTGTCAATAGGAATGCTGAAGTAAATATTTTCTTAATTTTATATAAAGTGGCATCAGAGCTCTTAGAGGACCAAAACAAACTTTTTTTAACATCCTTTTTTTTTTTTTTTTTTTTAAGAGCGGTCTGAAAGAATTAAAATCAAATAAATATTCAAAAAAATGAGTTTGAGTCAACTAAAACGTTTTCATTTATATATTTCTAATGTGGTAGTCCCGATTCTGCAGCTTCTTTTTCCATTGACAGTGTTAGTATAGAGTTGTATTGAGATATGGTGTTTTGTTGTTGGCCACCTTGAGAGTGGTTATTCCTTATCTAATAGTACTAGTATTAGAACAGGAAGCTTAAACCTAGCTATTAGACTACTTATTTGGACTTATGCCCTATTGGCTAAATCTTTGACCAAGAAGTGAACTTAGGAAAAACTGTAAACTTAGCTTCGTTTAAAATCGGAACGAGTATTGACAAAGTCAGTAGAGTCTGTTACTTTTATTTTTTAAATGACAGCTATCCATAAAGACGGAAATACACATGCTAGTTACTCGCACAAAAACATACGAGTAACTCGCAGAGGAGAGCTACTGGCATGTGTATGCATCAAATAGCATGCGAATGAAAAGCATGTGAGTAAATCGCACGAGGTTTGATTTTTGTCTTGCCAGTGGCATACGTCGAGGAGAGGGGGACTGATAAGGCACGTGTAAACAGGCCTGCCAGCGCAAGGTTGCTAGTAGCTAGCTCGAGTCTCCCTCAGCCCTTCAGTCTTCAGTTGGGTTCCTTCCTTTTGCGGGTATCTGACAAAAACTCATCTTCTTTCTACGGAAGCATTCGCAATTGATTCATTAAATTATTGACGTCCCCGAACCGCATATCATTTAGTAAGCACTGATAAGCTCCATGTACCTAATTCCCTTCTAGCTATCCAAACTTTTACCCACACTCATTGTGTCTTTATTATTTTTCAAATGTTTAAAATCACAGCTCTTTTCAAGTAACAGAACTATCTGGTTAATTTCATCCCACCCCGAAACATTCATAATGTACATTGAAACTCAATTAATAAAACTATCAAAATTAATTAAATCAAATACAATTAATTCATTATTTATTCCGGCTAAGAGAAGGTAAGAAATGTGTGCCTGTTTCAAAACTAGAACTGTGACTGGAATGTGTATTGTCATGTGCAAGTAGCTCACACAAGACTGATTATCCGGATGATACTAGCATGCTGTTTCACTGGCAAATGCACACAGCCTCTGCAGCATGCCAGCTACTGACATGCTAGTAACTCGCCACTGGCATGCTTTTTTACTAGCATGTGTATTTCCGCCTTTCCAATTAATCAAAATAGTATTTGAGAATTTCTAGTGTGTTTTTTTGTGTGTTTATTTTATTAAAAAACTGACTATACATGACACAAAAAACAAAAAAAAAACTTGCCATGAGGGTGGAAAAGAAGATATTGGAGCACAGGTATGCACTTGGGAGTAGGGATGGGCAAAAATAACCGGTTATTTGAATAACCGGTTATTTTTTCCCGGTTAACCGGTTTTTAACCGGTTATTTTTTTATCAGGTTATTAACCGGTTATTTTATTTTTAGCCAATAACCGAAATACCGGTTATTTATTGTTTGGACCAGCTTTTTTCTTTTTGTTTTTTTTGTACGTCGAAATTTTTTTTTTGTGGGTATGCATGCAGAGACAAACAAAAAATAAACCACTCAATATTCTTACTGACTGTCCGACATATTTATTTTTTCGCGTTAAAACAAAAACGAAGAACCGAACAACAGAAGAAGAAAAAGAAGAAGAAGTGATCGCAAGTCGCAAGCACAAGCAAATCGAATTAATAAATTCAATGTTCTATTTCTATTTCACATTTTACAACAACCTTATTATAATTAAAACTTCATTCTTTGTTTTGCTTAAATTTTGAATATTTTCTTATAGTTTAAAGTTATACACGTATATATTATTAAATTTAGTATTTTTTTTTTTAAAGAATTTAGTATGTTTATTCAGATTACCGGTTATTCTCGCCATTATACACCTCAGTTTAGAACTATCTAAATGTAGACCTTGACATAAAGTTAGTAGATATAAAAGGAAATTGTGACGAATTGCAATTCAGGAGGGCATGGAAGTACTGTTGTACTGTAATGGTAGGAAAATTATCTTTCATTTGGATATCCAATACCCCCCCCCCCCCCCCCCCCCCCCCTGCTCATGTCTTTGTGCA
>KZ652516.1:114241-127201 GCA_001010745.2 Gerris buenoi | reverse complement strand
GAAATGATTTGTTATTGCTGCGATAAGGCAACCACATTTATTCCAACAAAAATTACTATAAGGCAACCACATTTTATTTCAATAAAAATAAATATTTGTTTTGATTTGAGGTCTTTAAATAGATATAATAACTCATTTAAATTAATTTAATTAGTTTTTACTTTTTTCTTCTGAGTAGCTTCTTGTAAGCCCGTTGTCATAAACCCAAACAATAATCTAATTATACAAAATCTAATATTACGGTTATATACCAATATTTTGTATTCGTTAATCGAGAAGGTAATTGCTGTAGTAGTTACCGCGTTTGACCCTCTCTCCGGAGGTCAGTGGTTCGCATCTCACCTGAGAGAATGATTTTTTACAGATAAATCTTTCACCAGGATTAGTCTCGGAACACAACTTCCGTTTCATTTCTTCCGTCACACAAATTTCATTACAATTCAGCTGTAAAAATGTTGGAATCTTGGACGAGTCTCGAATCGCAAACTTCGTTACATGAGGTCCCCTTAAGAAAAAATTCACTCTACCGCCGCCAAAGAAGTTTCACTTCAAAAATTCACTCTACCGCCGCCAAAGAAGTTTCACTTCAAAAAAATGTGGCGATCAATATGTGGTTGGTAGAATTGCGAATAAGAGACAGTATGTTAACCTCAGTGTAATATGAAGATACGAACAGGGTAGACACGCGAATACAAGGACGAACTTAACAGCTGATATGCGTTACACTAGCGTATCTCTTCACGTTCAACTCTGGGTGTGCGTGTGTCTGTATACAAAACTAATCCCTGTGTTGAAGCCTTACATATGAGACAGGGTATATTGATATATATGTATATGTATAATATTAGTTTAGTCGGCATGTGAAGGGGGTAAGTGAGAAGGGGCCAGTCTTGTGAGTATTCGATGGCTTCTATTCAACGTGCCTCACGTAGAAACCTCAGTGAGGCCAACCTAACTTATAGCCTCACCAAACAACAACAAAATAATCTAAATATAATACTTGGGTTTAGAGTAAACAGTTGGTAGGAATGCTTACTATTTAGTTAAAAGCAGAGTAGCTAATCCATTAAAATCATTGTGAATTGTGATAACTTAAATATTAGTCTATAGAGGGGTAAAATATTGACTAAAATCTGAAAAGAGTTCAAAATTGGGTAATATGAAGCTACTATACGAGTATATATTTATATATAAACAATATATGTAATTGCAAGATAAAAAGAACTTTTTTATATATTACGTTTTTATATCTTCTGCTTAGAATAATACTACATATAGAAGGAGCATAGAATCGAAATCCTAAGCAATTACTGATAAGAGACTGAAGCCAACTTTTGCCGAGAGGTTGTGTTCTTAAGACCAGGGGACCAACATAACAACACTCTTTTTTTCATTTAAGCTGGAGAAGGTTACAAACGTCAAGAAAACAAGCCCTGCCATTGGTTATTGTTTACGTTTCACTCTGACGTCTTTTTTTTCAACTCGCCCGTCATGATATAATAAACATTATTTTTAGCATATTTCAAGCTAAAATAAGATAAAACACAAAAAAAATATTACAATAAACTAAACTGACTATCAATAATTATAATTAAATAAAAAATTAAATTATAAAACCGAAGGCAAATAATTTTAGAGTTATGACGTCACAAATTACAAAAATGAATTTTTAGAACGCAGATAAGGTACACAACCAAAGTTGGCTTCAATGTTATCAGTGACCCTCCTTCTATATATATAGTATTATTCTATGATTTTCTGTCATATATCATAAATTTGAAACTTGTCATAATGAAGATTGTAAAAATCATATGTGTCATGTCAAAACAAATAAAATAACTTGCGGATTTTTTCCGAACTAACTTTCCATACAGCACAGTTTGCTGAAAACGAATTAAATTTTGCTGAAAGTATTAAAATAATGCATTGTCATCGTGTTATGAGCTATTCTAAAAGTTTCAAATGTCTAGCTACTCGGGAAGTTAGTTAAAAATCGATTGCAAGATTTGTACTGGACAAACAAACAAACAAGAAAGCAAGCTAATAAAAACGTAGTAAAATAGATCGAATTCAAAGTAATTATTTTATATCTTATTTTGTTATGAAACAACAATAAGATATTGAAATTAGTGATTGGATAATCAGAAATTCCTTAGCTAACTGTCAGAATTAAGCCGATCACTCTAAAACAAATAAGTTACCATGATATTTGACCTTGTATTTCTTAGAACAAACCTATTTTTACACGGTGAATTTTAATGCCGTTGAATCTATTTATGAAATTATTAGTTTTGTCTGTACATTGATCAGAATTGAAACATTATTGGACAATTTTTTTATTCCATACATTCCGAAAAACGAATCCGCCCTAAATTTTTTCGAGTAGGTATGTATGTTTGTCTTTCGACACCAGTCCGACTTTATAGGCGCAAAACTGGCTAAACGAAATGGTACAATTTTTTTTAAATGTGAGCGCAAACATGTTGCGCATACTGTATGCTTGATTTCATCGAAATACATTGAACTATAGTTATTAAAATTTTTATAAAAATAAGACGATTTTAATAAAAATGAATGAAAACATGAGCCCCGCGATTAGATTTGTTTCTAATTGTATTTCATTAAATTTTTAAGGATTTTAAAGGTCTATAAATCTACAAATGTCAGTTAATATAGTTCTATACATTAAAAAAAAAAAAATGCCAGATCATAAACAACTACTCAATGCTTTCTCTCCTCTACTTCCTTGCTCTCTCATATATAAAACTAAACAAAGATAACCAAGTAAAAATATTATGATATATATGTTTATATCATCTTTGTTATTTAATAACATGTTTATTGTGCTTTCATGACAACTCAGTTTGATATGTTTTAACTTGTTTTATCGCCCTCGACTTGTAAACATTCCTATCCTGAACGGCCGGTAAAGTTCCATATTACAGCTCTGGGGCCGGTCATAATGCATGCTTTTTCATTACAGGGCCGCTAATTAGTTCGAGAAGCGGCCGCTTCTTGGCCGGGCCGCGGCGTGTAGGCGCGCTAGTAGTTCTCAGCGTTAGTTGTTCAATTTGTAAACAATCGATTTTTTTTATAACTGCGGTTTGATTTGGTAATAATTTAACCTTAATATGCAATTATTGTTTTTGAAGATTACGGCAGAATAGTTTTTTGTAGTTAGTTTACATGTGGTGGGCGATCAAATAGTGTACCTACGCACCACGAGCAGTAATATGACAGGCCTCGGGCGTTAAACACACTCGTGCTTTCAAACTTCGCCCTCGGCCTGTAATAACGCCCTTTCTGCTCTAGGTACGTAAATAGCTATTATAATACAGTTTAATTGTTGTTCTGGTTTATTTAATGGACTTTTATAAATTCTTACATTCTAATATTATATTTAAATGAAGTTATATCTTTGAGTTATATTTCTAATCTTAATTTAGAATAAAAGAATATTCTTGTCCTTTCATATAGAACTAAACCAAGATCACGTAATTAAAATATTATAATTTATCACTCTTTCGTAATATTCTTGGAATGAGAAGTAGGTTATTTAAACGTATCACCCTTTAAACATGTTTCCTCCCTCTTCAAAATCCCCAAGTCTTGGTTTAATCTTTAATTTCAGGAATTGAATACTAGCTCTAGTAAATTTGGTGCTTTCCGGTCGAGTTAGTTTACCCTCTAGATGGGCCGGAACTTCCCCTCTCAGTGAGTTTTAATCCCAGTATAGCCAACTGTCTGCACTCCCACGATGCCTAGCCTTGACTCCGACGCTAGCGCTCTCACAAGTTACTAAGGAGAAGAAATCAAACCGATGTTTTGATTTGTCGCACCGCTGCCTCGTCACCCCTTCTTTGAGTTTAGAACAAGCGTTCTTTTTTTTATTCCATCAAAACCGTTTTGTTTAGATGGAATCAAATGATAAATAATAGGGTGAAAAGAACAACAGGATTTTTTTCCCTCTTGTTTTCAACAGCTGATTCAAATCCTATCTTGTATTGATATTCTGTGTCGCAAATTGACACATATAAATCAATATTACCTAATTTAACAAGAGTAGAACATGACACACAAAAGTTAGAACAGAAAAATCAATTTTCGAGTGTTTAAACACCTCAAGATTACACTATATAATATACGTTTACACATAGGTATAACTAGGACATCTGTATAGCGTTTGATGGAAGATCGTCTGCAATATCCACTTACGTTTTCCGACTTCGGAAAATCTTGGTCAGCAAAATAAAAAATAAAAAGTTGTTATCATCAGCAGAAGCAGTTCGCGAATGGATATAGCTCGGGAAAGTAAAAAAAAGTGGTGGGGAGCCAATTAGAGTTAAGGATTTTAAAATCCTAAGCTATCATTGGTTCACGCTGTCAACGTATTGACAATCATTTTGCACAAACCGTAGTTTTCTAGTGGTCCCATCATATTTTCTATTGATGTTCTAAAAGATATATGTAGTTAGATTCACAAAATAGAAAACAATTATTGTATTCAATAAACTAATAAATTATTAACTTATAAAATAAACTTTTGTATGGTAACTCCACTGATCTTCTATAAACTTTAGCACCCCCCTATATCCGTTTGTGTTAATAGTTATTTAGACAAAGGAACATATAGAGTAGCATATATTCCTTTGTCTAAATTACTATTAAGACGAAGGGATATTTATTGCAATGTACCTTGGGACCAAGGACTATCACACTTTTGTAATAATTGTGATCACATCCCTTAGTCTAATCCCGGGGTTCTCAACCGGTAGGTCGCGACCCCCTGGGGGGTCGCAGGACGTGTCTGAGGGGGTCGCGGAATCCGGGGAGAAAAAAATTTAAACAATTTTTTTTTAAATTTAATTTTTCATTTACTTACATTTTCTTAAGTTTTGGTTAACCACAAAAGCATATAGCTTGAGTGCGGCCTTCAGTGATCTGTAAATTAATTAACGAACATTTGTATTTTCCAAGCTTCCAAGTTGTATTTCAATTTCCCCTTCTACATTTTATGATCTAGGCCTATTGGTGCATTAAAAAGCAATATAGCGTGAAATCATTGTTTATTTGTTGTTTTTTTTTTTTTTTTTTTTTTTTTTTTTTTTTTGTTCAAAACATTTTCTTGCTAATTCATAACATAAAATTAGCCATGATTTGTTGCAAAGCACAATATATTCTAGCAGGTTAGGTAAAATAATATTGAAGAGCATTAAGAAGTGGATGGATTGAGTGGATAAGAAGTGGATATAATAAGAAATAATATTGTACTTTTATCATTAGACTAATGGGCCCGACTTTTTCAGTTCTTACCCATGACGTTATGTTATTTTATGAAATTATAAGCAATAATTTACTTTTTAGTCATAGCCTTGCCGGCCTAGGCCTACTATAATGCTGTGCTACTAAAAATTCTAAACGTTTTAAAAATATGCCAAAATTTTGTTTAAACTATATTTACGAAACTTTTAAATTTCAAATAAAAATCTCAAGAATGAACCGTCAAGAAAATTAGCCTCAAATACTCTTAAAACATGCCATTTTGCACTTGGATTGTAAAAATTTTCCGGGGAAGGCCCCCCGGACCCCCCCTTCCCTTTTGGTGAGAGGAATTCCATACCCCAAACCCCCCGGTGGGACAGGCGCGCCCCTCACTTTTGAAGTCTAATCGCCGCCAATGATTCAGAGGGGGTGGCGATATACTCTATTTATAATGGGGGTCGCAGTGTCTAAAAGGTTGAGAACCCCTGGTCTAATCAACTATTAAGACGAAGGAACATTAAATATAAAACTGCCCCAGGAGTCTCAATGTCTTGGGGGAGACAAACACACAAACCTTTGAGACTTTTAAAGGGCAGACTTTAGTTTAGAACCAAGGGGGGTGCTAAAGAAAAAAAATGGCCTATTTTGCATTACATAGTTTATTGTTTTATTTCCTCTATTACATTGTTTTCTATTGCAGACTGTGTGAGATAAGTTTAAAAAATAAAAATACGATTTGAATTTGCTGACACTTAAGACTTTGCTAACTTAACTTGTGACAACTGTCATATTTTAGTTTTCATATTCAAACATTAAACATTTAAGTCATAAGTTCAAAGTTCAACCTAGAATGCATTTTTTAAAAAAAATAAAATCATCCCCTCCCCCCTTTTGCATGTAGTAGTTATGTAAAAATGTAGAAATATTTGAATATTTGCTGTCTAAGGTTGAGTTTTTTTCCTCTATCGTTATTCTGGATTAGAATGATTTTGTATTATCAGGTTTTTGAAAGGTTATAAAGCATTGTTTTGTCGTTTTGAGGTGGTAGAACTGCTAGAGTATTTATCACGCTAGTACAAGACATCCGTCACTCAGTCGATTAATATCAGCTGACACGTGAACTTGTCAACCATTAAAACCTTAGACTAATTTGTCACACTTCGTCTTCTTCACTGCGGACTTGACATTTGACCGTCAATTTGTATTTTCCTATATATTTCTACGAAATGTAAGTTTCCTCGAGAAAAATCAAGGAAAAACACCTAGAAAAATGTATTTAGTCACGGTTTATATAACAAAATATACTTAAAAAACAACTTTTTACTAAACTACTACTTAAAACTTATTTGAGATAAATAATTAATCTTTTTCACTTGACTGCAGTTACTCTTAGGAATAGTAATCTATGCCAATAAAATAGTCCATTACGTCTCTAGTACGGAAAGTAGCATTTTGCATGCTAGTGTGGAGTTTGCACTTGAGCGATAGCGAGGGTAGTAAAACCACATGAGCAAAGCAAAATGCAGTTTTCGTAGGAGTTGTATACCGTACTTTATCTAAGATAGGATTGTTGGATTTTAAGTAAATGCAAAAAAAAAAAATAATAAAAATAATAATAATAAACTTCCTGTATGTAAATTCGTATTTCTCTTTATTGATAAAGATGACATTAATTCATTTGTTTTGTATTTTGTGCCGAATTAATTAATTAAAACCAGCAAATTAGTTTTGTTAAATGTAAACAAATACGGTGATCGTGTGTTAGGTTGGACTAGCCTATATGGGGCATCATGTATAGAAATGCAAAAACTAACAAATATAATGCACACATAATTAAAGTGTTTCCTGTATATTGATATAAATTGCATTATTTATGTATTCTTATTCATTTCATACTCTCTTGAAAAACCAGATACGCTACATCGAAGCCCAGGTAATCTACTACAGATGCATACGCCCAAGATTCCCAAAATCGACTTGTATACAGCTGTATCTCAAAATAGAGGACTGAAGATGGAAATTGTATTAAGAGGAAACTTATGAAATGAAGAAGAATCCATAATTGGTGCATTTCTTTTTATCAATATATAGAAAAGACTTTAATTATAAATGTGCCAGTTTTTTCATTTCTATACATGATGCCCCGTATAGGCTAGTTCAACCGTGTGTTAAGGTGAAGAATTAATATTTTTTATCTCCAGTAGGGACGAAAAGTAACTTTTCAGTACTAGTTTAAAGGTTTGCCTTGATTCCTTCGGCTTTGCCTCAAGAATCAACTCTGTCACGCGGGAAATAATACCTTACATTATTCCCTAGGTGCATAAATAACTATTTCCGCGCTAGGGCGGAAAGAAAGAAAAATTTTTAACTCGCATGTGCGCAATGAATACAGTTACAAAATTAATCACTTTCTATACGCATCTAAACTGAGATAAAAATGTTTCTTTAGTAGTAAATTAAATATTACCCTCTATTATATGTGTATTGGTAAACTAAGGATTTCTCCTTGTCCTGGTCTGTTTAAGACTATTGTGTTTGTTTACATATTAAAATTAAATATGTTAAACCAATTTGAATTTGCTATATTTCAATCCCTTTGGGTAATTTTAAAGTGATTCCAGCATTAAATAACTTTATCACATTTCTAGTTAGCATTTTATACACCATTCACTTATATAATGAAATATTTATTTAAAATTTTAACGAAAATTCTCGTAAGAATCTGCGTCTGAGTGATAGTGATAATATAATCAAATTTCAGAGATAAAATATTTATATTTCATATTGGTCTTTAAATAGATATAATATTTTATCTATAACAACTTAACTGAATTAATTACTTAGTTTAAATTTTGTCTAAATATAATATTAAGCCCGTTGCCAAGAGCCTACGGTTTCGTATTATTATAAATAAACAACAAATTATGAGGTTTCCTCCAAAGAATATAGATTTAATAACCTTGAATACCCTATCTGATTTTCTCCAGTGTTGCTCATTTGTAATATATCTATTATTATATATATTATAAATAAACAACAAATGTCAATTGTACAGAATTGCTATAAAAATAAATCTTGTTCAGATGTTTTTATTTTATTTTATTCATCCTTGGAGAATGAAGGTGGGAGTAGTTTTGAACCGATTGTACTTCTACCTTCTACCAAAGGCTTTGTTTAGATCCATTGTTGTTTTATATCCGTTTGTAGCCGCAGGGCTGCCACCCTGTGTTACAGGATGAGGTTCACTTTAGTATATTGTTGGTACACATGTAAAGAAGATGACGGGACAGAGGGTAGTTCCTTGCGTGACTCCTTCAAGCTCCTGAGGATAAAGTCCCTTCTCCTTCTCTCTGTCGGAGGGCTAATCTCTTCAGGGGGGGGGGGGGGCGCCCCGTTCTATTATTTCCTTGGTTCAATTATGATAACCCCGAGGACCTTGCCTTGTTCCTAGACCCTCCTGACGATGCAACACAGGCTCAATTAGTCATCCTTGGCCCTTCACCAGACTTTATACTCTTTATACACATCATTCTTATTCTGAGGTTTACCTTCGCCGTATTTTTATACCTTAAACCATATTTGGTCTCGCTAAACCATTTATAATGATTTATTCAACTTCACGAATGTCAGAAATGCAAATATCGAACAGTTTGACGAATTATAATAATTAATTTTGCTTCCGAGCATACCGAAGGTAACGGAAGCTAAGTGATCGTTCTGAAGAACGAAAATATTTTAGATCTCCGATTTAAAAATTTCAAGACAGAAATCGCTTTCAGACATCAGGGAACATTTTGGTTCCATGTCTGTCTCTGTCTGTCGGTCTGTCACTCAATTTTTGTACACCAACAATATCTTAAGAACTACACGTTTAATTTTAATGAAATTTGGGACACGGTCCAACTGCGCCCACGGTCAAAACATTCCTAGGCGGATTACCGTCAACCCTCGAAGGGTCGGTGTTGAATTGGGCCCCTGGTCAGTCGGGCAATGGGTATAGTATAATTATTATTTAAATTACTTATTATATTTACAGGTATAGGTATAATTATTACTTAAACCAAGGTGTTGGACTTTTCTCTTGGGATAGGTGGAATCTACATCCTCTCAATTTTGCTTGAGGTCAGGATGACCGGATAGCATTTTGAATAGCGATTTCAAAATCATCTGTGATTCGATTTGGGTTAAAGAGGATATCATCTTCGCACTTTACCTTTAGGTGATAAAATAGACATATATGTTTCTTCTGTCTTGTTTGGTTGTAATTAAAAAATCAGTGGAACGTAGTTGCCATTTTTTACACCGTGGATGGTGAAAAATTGATAAAAATATATCGGTGCATGGTAAAAGTACCATGCATGATAATATTGTAATATTTGCTAGATAATAAGGTCCTCTTGGAACAAAACACCACAATATTATCCGCTTGTAAATTTGCGTGTTGTTGACCAAACATCTATTTTAGATGTTTAAATATATTTAAAGCTAAGGTGGATGCGCATATTCCATTTTGCAGGTCATGATTGTAGAGGTATGGGCATGGGCCCAATTCGACACTGCCTACGAACTGACCATGGGCCCAATTGGACCAATCCCCAATGGGAATCCCAATCCCCAATCCCCAATGGGACCATAGGCCAATTCAACCGTCGTTTTTACGACCCTAACAGACCGTGGGCTCAATTCGACATCACCCGAAATTTGGATGGTATGGATCACAATTTGCCCATTGTTGGTCCCATATAAGTTTCAACTTTCTGGGCCTATTTGTTTCTCTTCCGCATGTGTACAATCATAAATTTATTTACACCTATAGCTTCAAAAGTACTTATGTGATTTGTATAAAACTTTTATAATTTATCGAAAGTAACCCGCAGATAGTAGATAGCGAAAATTTAATTTCAACCGTCTGCATTCTTTAACTTTTGCTAGATTGATACTTTAATTTATGTAAAAAATCAAAACAATTTCGACATATTAAAAAAGAAAACGGGGAAAACAATTAAACTAATTAGACAATAATGGCTTGCAAAAGCATAAAATCAATTAAGTGCGAGATAGCATGCTAGGAAGCTTTATAGCTGTAGCCACAGCAATTGGCAGTCTATTATTATCTCTATTCTCTATTGTTGTTAATCACAATAGTTCTTGCCTTATCAGAGGTTTGAGTTAATGTTATTAATAACGACAGTTCTTGTATTATTAGAGGTAAAAGCTAATGTTTAATGAAAATGGTTATTGTTACTATATAAATTTTGTTTAATAATAAATGTAATCAGTCACTGAGAGAGACTTAATTTGGCTCGGAATCAAACGTTTTACGTTCATTCATCAAGAAAATTCCAAGCGCCCCATCCACTGTCATTCTTTCCGTAAGGAAAGCCGATTCCGTCAAGAAAGAGTGTTAGTGTATGGGGTTCAAGAAGAAAGAACGGCAGGATTATAATCTTACAAGATAATCCCGTCGCGCCATCCTCTCCATTCTTGTGTACTGATAAGTTTCATGTGGATGGGATAGAGATATTCCTTTCATTGTGTTTATGGCATTAAACGAAGGGATTGTAGTCACACAACAAGCCTGCAGGAAACAGTGCAGGAAAGTGGTTGTGTGGATGGTAATGAACATGTTTATCAATCATGCCGTGCTTTCCTTCATGATGAAGAAAAAGAAAAGTCTGTCGGGAAAGAACGACAGTGAATGGGGCGCTAATAGGGGAACCCGGGGCAGAACGGGGTACCGGGGCGGAATGAAGTTTGCCGATTTTCGGTGTCAAGGAGATTTTGCCAGCGAGCGGCAATAAATATAAATTGATCAACCTGTTAAAGCTCAACTACGACAGCCATGTTAGTCTAGTTTTTTTTGAGCGCTGGTGCGTAAAGTTTTCGTTATGAGATTTTTTGCTTCAGTATTTCAGTATTGTAATTTCAGATGCTTTTGTAACCAAGGCAAGTTATACATAATTGTTTACATTACAACTATAGTGAGTACATGCTTGAAGTACGTTTAATTGTCTTTATTTTCGTCTAGTTAAACGTTTGTTAATGTTTCTTTCTCGAGTAAAATTATCTCCTTACCCTAACGTGCCCCTGGGGCAGAACGGGTGGGGCGGAATGGGGAAAACATAAGGACCAGAAGAGAAAACCCCTAACTATCGAGAGTGATTCTGAGGATTGTTCTGACTGTGAATGTTTATATTGCGGTGAATTTTACTCAAAGTCAGTTGAAGGTTGGATTTCCTGTTTCATGTTTAAACAATGTTGACACAATTCCAGTGCGGGAATAGATAGCGAAGATGATGAGGCTGTCCTAGTGTGTGCATTTTATAAATAAGCTTAAAAAAAGAACAAAATCAATGATGAAACCTTTATAGAGTCACTCAATATATTTTTAAATATTTTAGTCACTTAATATATGTTTTTATACTTACTTTTCCTTACCACCACGTTCTACCCCATGCCCGGGGTAGAACGGGGTAGATAACATAATTTTCTGTTTTTGAAAAAAATAAATATTATTCTCATGTATTTTTATAATATTATTGTGTTTTTGTGTGCATTACATTATGATGTGTTCATAGAAAAATTCGCAGGTCTCTAAATTAACTCTTTTGTATTTTTAAAAATATTTTCAACTTCGTACCCCGTTCTGCCCCGGGTTCCCCTATTAAAGATAAAATCTAGGGTTGCCGTTGCCCGGCCGATAATAGCCCTCTAAGTCCCTCTTCTATATTATATGGGCCTGGATATACCTACGTGTTTAATTTCAGAAACATTCGTTTGTTTGATGATACTTACGTAAAGTCATATTATTTATGTAATTATCATGGTTATAGCAGATGTTAAGTGTGAGGTCGTATATTAACTGTTATATAGGCATTGCCCCTAGGTACGGCAAGTAAGATTAGTGAAGTTTAGCCAAGTATAATATATCTGTCGGCTCTAAGTCATTAGTGTTACAAAACCTCTATGCAAGGAGTCATGTTGCACTCTAAGCCTGTATGTAAACACAGGACGCTTTCTTCAGCCCCTAAACACTTACAGCTCTCCCTATAAGAGAACTCCTTCAGATATTTCATATCACAGCCTGTTTGCCTTTTACTGATATTAGAAACCATGAAATGCTTTCTCACCACTTTGCACTCAGCAATATCACAACAAAATAATATGAATACAAAGTCCTTATATGAATAACTTATATACAGCCTTCCTTTTTATACTTTTTTTTCTACACCAATCATAATTCATGTACCATATTCATCTATATGCGCACATTCACGCTTCTAATGATGTTGAAACTAAACTAATGTAATGAATGTGCAATAAAATAATAAATTTTAATTTAAATCAAATTATAACTTCTATTTACAAAGGGAGACAGACAGAATAATAGACTTCAGCGCCGGGATTCGAACCACGGACCTCCCCCTCATTTCCAGTGTGCGGGTGCTCTAGCCAGTTAAGCTACACTGAAAATTAATTTCCTCTGACGAATATCGATACCTAATCCCGAATTAAGCTTTTCAAATTTTTCCACAAGTCTTAGAAGTCAAGAAACGACAATAGAACTAGACCGAGAAATACGCTTGTAATTATAAAGTACTCAATTAGTACCTGTACTTAGTACAATCAATTAGAAATTCAATTTTTAAGTTTTTGGTAGTACTCATACTACGGAACGTTTAAATTTTAATTTAAATC
>KZ652516.1:76684-89165 GCA_001010745.2 Gerris buenoi | reverse complement strand
TTTTGAAGATATAGGCCTAAATAAATGTATGTTTGTGCGCATGTGCAAGATAAAATAATGGGCGCAGAAGGTTGAAATTTATATTGAATCAAAAATTGGCTAAGTATGACCTACCATCCAAATTTCATTAAAATCAGAACTGTTATTTTTAACATATCTAGGTTTGAAGAAATGAAAATTTAGATTTTTTATCAACAATATCTCAAAAACAGTATGTCTCACTTCAAACATGCATAGGAACTTTTTTGTGCAGAATCATATGAGAAATATTTTTGTTAATAACACTTCTCTTCAAAAAATAAACAGTTTTGCGTAAAAAGTGAAAAATAAGTAAATTTCGAACTTTAAGAAGGACTAGGGAGGGAAGCACAAAGGGGAGAAGTGGGGACTTTTAAGAAAATGTACCTCTTATCATGGTCTATCATCAGGAAAAAATCTAGCTTTCCCCTATTTAGTTGCGGAAACAGCCTGTTTTTGGCCTTTATTAACTGGGCTATTAATGAAAAGAGGTGATGTTCGGTTACACTGCAAAAATACTGCATGAGGAAGTTAAATGGATAGAGTTACAACTCAAAAGGTTTTTGAAAAAATTGTGATAATGGTCCATTTTTGATAAGTGCGGAAGTAAAAAAACAATTTGTGCCTTGTGCCAGCCTCTAGCGGATAACCACATTACAGTTTGGATTGATCAAATTATTCTTTATTACTTTTCACTTTCCTTGAGATAATTTTGAAGTTACTAAAGTCTTTAAACTCGGTTTTTTTGAGTTCACGTTGCAGAAGTGGGGTGTGTGATAAGAAAATTCTCAAATTGGCTTCGACATATAAATTAAAGAGAAAGACATGTTAATGATAGTGTGAGCAGAAGTTTGAAATTAATATGGGACCAATCTATGGGCTACTTTTGACATTCCGACCAAATTTCATCAAAAAATGTTAATGCACAGACGCGAGACCAATAAATGTTCCCTGGTGTCATAGAAACATAAATTTTGGTTAAGGAAATTTAGAATTTTCTGAAATTTTGGAATTTCTGTGATTGAAAAGATTAGTATTCCATTTGGATTTAATTACTGGCATTGGTCGTTAAAGCATTAAGAATTTATTTCACTGGTTGATCAGCGATTGGATTTAATAGCATTACTGTTATAGATCGTTTAGCATTTGGGTTTTATATTGATTGGTCCATTAGTATATTCCATTTGGATTTATTAGNGTGAGTCGTTGTTGTCGTTGTCGTTGTTGGGACACTACTCGATTATATAAAAGATATATTAAAAAAAACCCTAAAAAGACTATTCTTTCAAAAAGAAATATATCAATCTCATTTATACAATCGAGTGGTATGCTGGCGACGACGACGACGACGCACCTCGAAATGATGTGTTATTGCTAACATTTATTGCAATTACAATAACAGTGATTTTTGATTAAATATTTATAATTTATCTAAAACCCGTTACCAAAAGGCCTAAGGGCTCGTACATTTATAAAGGAAGGGTACACAAATAGTTTAAAAAGAAAATAGAAATTATTTTTATTGAGTTAAAAATATGTAGATGAAAAGCATGTATTGTATACTATGGTTGTAGTAGTGTCGAGTGTTACAGTAAGGTATGAAACAGACTGGTTGAATTTCTCTGTCACACACCAGCTTTATATTGATTTTTATTCCTCTACTTCCTTCTTTTACATCTCTCTTTCTCTTATTCTGATAAACTACGTCGTTTATCCTTTTCTGAACAGTATATGGTCCCTTCCAGTTAGAGGTTAACTTTGGGCATACACCTTTCTTACGATTGGGATTGTACAACCACACCTTATCCTCTGGGTTAAAAATCCTTGCCACGGCAGAGCGGTCATATCTCGTCTTCATTCGCTCCNTTCCATTTGGATTTAATTACTGGCATTGGTCGTTAAAGCATTAAGAATTTATTTCACTGGTTGATCAGCGATTGGATTTAATAGCATTACTGTTATAGATCGTTTAGCATTTGGGTTTTATATTGATTGGTCCATTAGTATATTCCATTTGGATTTATTAGAATTCATGGAATTTATATGATTGGTCGATTAGTATATTCCATTTGGATTTAATAGAACTCATAGAATTTATGTGATTGGTCCATTAGATTCCATTTGAATTTAATAGAATTACTATCATTGGTCGTTTAGTTATAAAGAATTTATTTGACTGGTGGATTAGTATTTAGATTTAACAGGATTAATGGTATTGGTCGTTTAGCATTTGGGTTTTATATTGATTGGTCCATTAGTATATTCCATTTGGATTTATTAGAATTCATGGAATTTATATGATTGGTCGATTAGTATATTCCATTTGGATTTAATAGAACTCATAGAATTTATGTGATTGGTCCATTAGATTCCATTTGAATTTAATAGAATTACTATCATTGGTCGTTTAGTTATAAAGAATTTATTTGACTGGTGGATTAGTATTTAGATTTAACAGGATTAATGGTATTGGTCGTTTAGCATTTGGTTCTTATATGTGATTGGTCGATTAGTATTCCTTTTGGATTTATTAGAGTTGAAGGCATAGGTCTTTTAGAATTCTATATGTAAAGTTTATTATTAAAATACACAACAATATTTATTTTAGATTAGGCCGATGTTCCGATATACTCTGGCAGCTGATCAATTAACAGATGTTGACAATTTGTTTCTAATTAAATTTAGATTTAATTAGTTTAATATATATTTAATTTATTTAATTGTTTTTTAGAAAAAAACAAAAAACTATTTAACATATTAGGTTTGTTCCAACCACACTTCTAACTGGTTTGAAACTGTCCGACGCATGCGCATCGGACCATACTTGATCGTTTTTCGCTAAAGTGCATGCGTCGTACAGTTTGAAACTAGTTTGAAGTGTGGTTGGAACAAACCTGTTAATTACTAATTACTTGTCAAATCGATATGATAGATAAATAAAAACAGCTGTTCATAAAAATCAAATTATAGAAACAGCTGACTTTTATAAACAAAGTTAATAAGCCAAGTATGAGATTGAGTCGTTAAAAGTAAAAGATACGGTGTTGAATAAGGCAACACCCGCCCTCTATAGTTAGCCAGTGTACAAAGCAGAGGGCGTTAGTGTCATATGACATCCACTGTGCCTTCTCACCTTATATTGCCAGCTGTCAGAAACCTGTCAAAGCTACTGTCTTCACTTTACTGTCAAACCCTTCTTCCCTCCGTCTCTCTTTTATTTTCCAAACAGAAATAGCATTTTTGAATCAAAGTTTCGGATGATTATCAGGTCGAGTCTACTCAAAAATTTGGGTAGGTTAGACACGCCGAAAAACTTTTTTTTCAAAAAAGTTCTTCCAAACTACTTTTACATATGACTCCCGTACACCTTTTATTATCAGGGATTCAACATCTGTTCCTTTCGACTGTCATTTCAGAAGGGTATGAAAAGGTGTCCTTTTTTTTGAAAATTAGGTTTTTATTTTTATTACCTGCTTTAAGTTTATCTTTGCGAGTTTGTCGGTTTGAGTCAAAACAAGATAAGGGAGTAAATAAGATGTATCATATTTAGCTATTTTGATAAGTTACTTGTAAACTTTAACAGCAGAAACTGTACAATTGGAGTGAAATAGCATCTGTTTTATTTGGCTTTAAATCCTCATGCATTAATGTTTGTTCGAACGCAATCTTAATCCTTAATCTTGAACTAATCTCATTTGGTTTACGTTCCAATTATTAAGAAAGTGTTCCGACGAGTGGGAATTAGTCGCGCGATCAGTCTTCCGTTGGCGCTTGATCAATTTTTTTTTTTGCTTCCGAGCTTACCGAAGGTAACACATAAGGTTATGTGATCGTTCTGGAAACGAAAAATAATTAGGTCTCCAATTTCAAAAATTCCAAGACAGAAATCCGTTTTAGACATCAGGGAATATTTTTGGTTCCGTGACTGTCTGTCGGTCGGTCTGTCGGTCGGTCAGACTGTCTGTCGTTCAATATTTGCGAACCAACATATCTTAAACACTATACTAAACACGTTCAATTTTAATGACATTTGGGTTGTAGGTCATAATTAGCCCATTGTTGGTCCAATATAAGTTTCAACCTTATGCGCCTATTTGTTTTACTTCCACTTGCGCACAAACATAAATTTATTTACACCTATAGCTTCAAAAGTACTTATCTGATTTGAATGAAACTTTTATAGTTTATCGAAAGGAATCCGCCGATAGCCCCAGATTAATTTGAACCGTCTATGCTCTTTAACTTTTGCAAAATTGATACTTTTATTCGTGTGAAAAATCAAAACTTATTTTGACATAAAAAAAAACGGGAAAAACAATTAAACCAATTAGATAATAATGGTTTGTAAAAGCAGAAAAAGATGCTAGGAAGCTATGTGCCCAGGGCCGATTTAACTATAGGGGCACGATGGGCACGTGCCCAGGGGCGCAAGAAGTTTGGGGGCGCAACTCAAAAGGTTAGATGGGAGGGGGCAAAGCTAAATTTTGCAAGGGCAAAAAATATAAATGCGGAAAAAAATGTGTTCAGCTCTTAACAGAATAAATACAGTGAATTGGTCTACAATGCGTAAATATAAGCTGAACAGTTGACAACCTGAAAAGCGACATAACGCTAGGAATTTACTATACCAAGAAATATCGATTCGAGACAACTCACACTAACTTTGTCATATAATTTCGGCCCCAGATCCCAGAAAACATGAAAATTATTATAGTTATCTGTAAAGAAGGATGCGTGTGTAGGATTGCTAGCTGTGACAGTAAACCAACCCTTTGCAGGGTTAGTATAAAACCTTCCAAGTGAAGTAAGAGTACCACCTAGCACTACCGTCTACTCCCACTATTCTTTTAAACTATAAACTCATAATGATTAACTGTTAATTTGTTTAATGTTAAATATTAATTGCATTAAGCTCGCTTTAATGTTTAAAAAAAATCAGATTTATTTTCATCAATGTCTCGGAAACTAGATTTTTCCCGAGAAAACGGTTTATATCGTTAGATTCGAATTTAAATGGACTACATTTTAGATTTTCGGAACTGTTTTCGAAAAATAATTTTTTCATAGTCTTTGGGGGATACTGCCCCAAATTTATGGCCTAATTTATTTTATGGCTAAAATTCATTACTCAATTTTTTCTCGGGGTATGATTTTTTTTAACATGTATGCCAGATATCTTCAAATTCGGCCCAGTAGTTTAGGCTCCATGCATCTGCACAGACAGACGACAGACAGGCATTTCTTAAAATCTCAGTGGACCTCAAAACGTGCTAATCCATCAAAATTTAAATTCGAGTTTTCGTGCCATCATAATACTTTCTCTTTATATTAGAGAGTAAAAATTGGTTAGGCGTAAAGTATCACGTAAAAAGGGTTTCGTTGGTATTGTGAACATGTAATTAGTATAGGGGGGTGGGGACGCAAAATGTTGATGTTTTTTGACAAAATGGCGCGGAAAATAAAACACTACCCCCAAGTGTTATATATTTTTGTAATCTACTCTTCAATACCTTTCATTTGATACCCTACTAAAAATTAAAAATAAAAAAAATTCCCCTTGACAGAAATTAGCCGCCATTTTGGACTCCCAGTTTATCAGATCAAATTGCTAATCTTATTTTTTCTTTGGCCCATCAGACCGCACATTTTGCATATTTTTTATATTTTTAGTAACAGCAGAAATATAGTTTAGGGGAGGGGGGAACACAAAATTTTGATGTTAAAACGCGGAAAATTAAACACTGTGAGGGGGGGGGGAGGGGAGGGCGCATCGTGACGGGGCCCAGGGTGCAGTGAACGTCTAAAACGGCCCTGTATGTGCCACAACAATTGGCAGTCTATTTATAAAACTGTTTTCGTTTCAAACCAAAAGTGTTTCCATGAAGAGTTTCCAAAACAGTTTTCACTACAATTTTAAAAACTATAAACTCCCAGACTAGTTATAGTTAAGTCAGGTTATCATATCTCTGCTTATCATATCTACTGCGCTTGCCTCAATTCTGGTTTCAAGTCAATACCCGTTTCCATGCTATTTTTTTTTCAAAACAGCTTCAATATACAAAAACCAAAAATTTGTTGTTGTGACCTTAAACTCAAAACGTTTTGAAATGACCGTTTCCATGGGGTTTTGAATACCAAAACCGTTTTGAAAACTCATGGAAACGTATGTAGTAATTGTTTACGGTAGACTTTTAAAATGTCATCCGTTTGCGATTTATGAGGTGCAACTTGCAATTAAGTCTTTTATCGGCGTTAATGGTGACAACAGTGTAATAGCACTTTTATATAACCCGCAGTTTTATGTTATGCTTGCAAAGACTATAAGATGAAAAAAGGCGTGGTAAGAAGCATTTAAAGAATTGAAAGGATATTATGAGAATTATAATAAAAAAATTTAGCCGAAATCCCTGTCCCGCATATTCACAACCTACCAATTGGTTGCTTTCCATATTAGATTCTACTTTTTATTTTTTATTTATTACTCCCAACTATTTGTATCAGTGAATCTTTCAACTATAAAATATTGTATATTTAATTTTTCTTCCTTTGTTATTGTTGTTATTTTGGCTTTTTGTTTTTCAGCTTTTACATTTGAAATGGACATTTGTGGCACATCGTCGTACAATGAATTTTTTGGAATTCTTCAGACCTTTTATACTTATATCATCATCATTTCTAAAGATCGCATTTAAGAAGGTATTTTTTGAAAATACATATAAATGTAATCAGAATGCAATCTGGAATTTAGGTAATTATTTGTTTTGACTGAGATTTTGTGGTAATAATTATAACTAGGGAGGTTTGTAGAAAGTAATCTAACAATTTTGTCACCACAATTTTTTTTGTGAGTTGTTGTAAAAAAAATGGCGACAATATTGTTGTATTACTTTCTACATGTTCATATTCATCCAATAAATTTAGACATATTCATAGTTTTTTTTTTTTGGAATCTATTCGGAATTCAGCGTTCACTCTGGCTGTACCATAAAAACTATAGGTACATTCACGGTCTGTTCGGAATCAGTGTGCACTCTGGCTGTACCATAAAAACTATAGGTACATTCGCGGTCTGTTCGGAATCAGTGTGCACTCTGGCTATACCCTCAAATTTAGACATATTAGTAGTCTTTGTTTGACATCTATTCTAAATCAGCGTGCACTTTGGCCGATTACCATAAAAGCTAGACATTCGTAGTCAGTTCGGAATTTGAATCGTTATCACAGAGCACTCTGAATTTAGAATACCCTAAAATTTAGACATATTCGTAGTTGAATAATGGAAAACGAAAAGGCTCTCTACAAAATATGTAAATGTTTCCATAACATAACTAGTATTCAGTTTCTTGAACATAACTAATGTTCGGTTTCTTGAACATAACTAGTGTTCGGTTTCTTGAATATAACTAGTGTTCGGTTTCTTGAACATAACTAGTGTTCGGTTTCTTGAACATAACTAGTGTTCGGTTTCTTGAACATAACTAGTGTTCGGTTTCTTGAACATAACTAGTGTTCGGTTTCTTGAACATAACTAGTGTTCGGTTTCTTGAACATAACTAGTGTTCGGTTTCTTGAACATAACTAGTGTTCGGTTTCTTGAACATAACTAGTGTTCGGTTTCTTGAACATAACTAGTGTTCGGTTTCTTGAACATAACTAGTGTTCGGTTTCTTGAACATAACTAGTGTTCGGTTTCTTGAACATAACTAGTGTTCGGTTTCTTGAACATAACTAGTGTTCGGTTTCTTGAACATAACTAGTGTTCGGTTTCTTGAACATAACTAGTGTTCGGTTTCTTGAACATCATCATCCGGTAAAAGTCTGGCATTCTCAATATACCCTAAAATGTTAGACACACCCGTAGTCTTTGATCTTGAACTAGACACTCAAGTTAGCCATGATTTGAATCATAAGATTCCTCCCTCATTTGATTTATAAATTGGAAAATGATTATATTGGTATATATAACAGAGGTTTATTTTGAAAACCATTGGCAGTATTTTGTATTGTCCATATGACACTTTTGGTTCCCAACATCCCCTAGTTTTGAGTTGAGGTTTATTCTATAGTGAAGTCTGTCTGTATGTTTGTCCCTATATGTGAAGTCTGTCTGTATGTTTTGAATGTATTGGTGGATTCTGGTCCCTTGTGTTGACAACTTTGCCCCATATAATGTGTTTCTGTAGGTATGTTTAGTTCGAGATGTCGACGTATATACGCAGTTGCTCTATAGAGCCACTGTTTGGGTGTTTCTATTGAAACTCGGCTGTCATGTCTTTTTTAACAAAGACATCAACACACTGACACACCGACACTGTATTTTTCCCTTTTTATTTTCTCACTCTCTCTCTCTCTCTCACTCTTTCTCTTTCTCTTTCTCACTTTCTGAATGAATGAATATAAATGCCCCCACTCCCTATGTCCATTCAATACGACTCGCTTTGAAACTAAACTAAATAAAGAAATATAGAAAATCCCTAAAACTACAAATGTTACATATCTAGAATGTGTATGTGACAAAATTAATAGTTTAGAAAACAAAAATAGTATCAAAATAAATTAGACAATTATGGCGAGTAATTGCATAATGTAAATACATGGCGTGGAAACAACTAAAATAAATAAATAATAAAAAAAAAATCACGCCGACGGTGGTGTCAAGCCAGAAAAAAGAGAGAGGGGTATTTTTATGGTGAAAAAAAAAAAAAAAAAATACTTTAAGGGGGGGGGGGCATCACTAGGTTAGTTTGCCCCACCAAGATAAAATACTTGTGTACGCCACTGGTGCTGACATTGTACTGTAATAAAATCATGTCAGGTTGGAACGGGTTTTGGACTATAATTCGCTAGGGAATGTAACTGTTAGGGAACCTTCCTGTTGATATTTGTGACTATTGTCATAACTGTGCATGTCACACAAATCAGTACATGGTATTGTCAGAGATCGTTGGTATCGTACAGTGAACGGTTCGCTAACGATCCCTGCCGGGGTTGGAACAGTTTCGTGGACGGTACGAAACGCTGTCACAAGTCAGCTTGGAACGGTTTTATCTATTGCACATGCCGGGGACGATCCTACGGACGGTACAATGCTCGTTTGGAACAAACCTAATAATGTAGTATTGTTTATGTCTTTCTATATTATTAACAAGTTTTGTAAAAAACCAAGTCCAGAATGAAAGATATATTTATACTAAATTACGTGTTAAACAATGTTAGGAATATCTTGACCCCCCCCCCTGAGAAAAGGGGGAAATTTAGAGTGCTAAATTAATATAATATACATTTATAGTCCAGTAAAATTAGACAAAAAAAGGGTGTTCCTTCGGAATAATTTTAAGCCACGATTTTTTTTCACAGAAAACTTTGTTATGTTATTGCAAATAATATGTGAAAAGTCCCCAACTTTTTTATGTACGCTTCCCTCTTTTTTAGAGGGGGGGAAGNAACAAGGGCGCATCTAAGCACCATCCAAATTTATGTTTGAGCGCATGTGGAAGAGAAACAAGGGCGCATCTAAGCACCATCCAAATTTATGTTTGAGCGCATGTGGAAGAGAAACAAGGGCGCATCTAAGCACCATCCAAATTTATGTTTGAGCGCATGTGGAAGAGAAACAAGGGCGCATCTAAGTACCATCCAAATGTCATAAAATCAGAAAGTGCATTTGATAATATATGTGTAAATAAATGTATGTTTGTGCGCATGTGGAATAGAAACAAATAAGCGTATGGAGTATAAAATTGAAACTTAATATGGGACCAACAATGGGCTAACTATAATTTATCAAAATTTTAATAAAATCTGTTGTGATTCCTCTTTTCTTCTGACCTAGGATGGAAAAAAGAGGAATTCTTCACCTTAACAAACGATTAGCGTGTTTGTTTACATTTAAGGCTCTTCCGCCCTTTGAGGTTAGGAAAAACGATAAAACTTGTATTAAAATGACGCCTGTACTATTTGTCATAGTAAGTTGAAATAGGGCTCAAATTGTGCAGAATAAAAATTAGGAATGAAGCCTGTGATTAGATTTTTGATATCTTGCTTAGAACCAGTATAATTTTAATTTTACTGATTTTTCTAACCTCAAAGAGCGGTAGAGCCTTAATAAAACTAATTTGCTGTTTGATTAATTAAAGTAACTGCTTATATAGAGTTTTTAGTGAAAAACAATGAGTGATTTAAGAGATTATGACGAAAATGATGATAATTGTAAGCCTCATAACAAAAAATACAGTGTAATCTTAATCAAAAGAGTAATATGTACGTACTTTTATGCAGAAAGATTATTACTTTTTTCTGTATTCATTATAAAAATCCATATTAGATAAAGTACGGTACGCAACTCGTGCGAAAACAGCATTTCGCATTGCTTGTGTGGTTTTACTACCCTCGCTGTCGCTCGGGTGCAAACTTCACACTCGCATGCAAAATACTACTTTCCGTTCTAGACGAGTAATGTACTACTGTTACTGTTTACCTCTGGATAAACAACTTCCATAGTTCTGTATACTTATTTATTGTGTAGTATAGCCAATAATTATTTCGACAAAACAAGGAATACGACCTCTAAAGTTCTGTAAGGGTAACAGGGTAAGTGTCCACCTGAGAATTTTTAATATCGAGACTCGCTCTCGAGATTGAAATCGCTAGTGGACATGGGGCTGAGACTAGTCTCGGAGACTCGCCGACTCTCCGAGACTCGGGAGAGGCTGATGTTGCTCTCAAGTGGATAAGGTTCTGAGACTAATCTCGAGACTAGCTCTCAAGATTTAGTCTAGGGGGGACACTTACCCTAAAATCGGTTGAGAAGTTTTAGAAATTAGCATCAATTTATAAACAAACACAATAACAGTCCTCTTCTTATAACAGTTAATTGTAAAAATATTTATAATTATTGCAGAATTAATAAAAAATTAAACATATTTAATTTTTTATAAAGTCTAGAATTAATTTAAATATATACATATATAATTTTTGTTAAGCAACACTGTAGACAATTATAATTTTTATTTTTGTTTTCAGATGACAGATGATATTTTTGGGTTTGTTCCAACCCCGCTATTTGTACCGTCCTTTGTATCGTCCCGCGGATCGTTCGGAAATCGTTTAGGACAGGTTTTATACGCATGCAACATTGTACTGTAATAAAATCATGTCAGGTTGGAACGAGTTTAGGAATATGATTTGCACCGTATTGGAAACATTCAAGGAAACCTAACAGTTATAGGGAGCCTTCCTGTTGATTACAATGATATTGTGACATGGTATTGTCAGAGGATCGTTGGGATCGTGCAGTGAACGGTTCGCAAACGATCCCTGCCAGGGTTGGAACAGTTTCGTGTACGTTACGAAGCACTGTCACAAGTCAGCTTGGAACGGCTTTTATCTATTGCGCATGCCGGTGACGATCCTACGGACGGTACATTGTTTGGTTGGAACAAACCTAATATGTAGTATTGTTTATATCATTCTATATTATTAACAAGTTTTGTAAAAAATCAAGTCCAGAATGAAAGATATATTTATACTAAATTACGTGTTAAACAATGTTAGGAATATCTTGAACCCCCCCCCCCCCCTGAGAAAACGGGGAACTTTTGAGTGCTAAATATAATATATATTATACATTTAAATAAAATAAGGAAGAAAAAACTGTCTAGACTGGCCTACGCTTAGACTCCATAGACGCGCATGCGCAACGTATTCGTAAGGTTACGTGTTATATCCCAAATCAGAGTGGAAATCAAAACAAATCGACGCCATTATTGTTTTAATTATCGTTTTCGCATTAAATCAACTTTCATTGGACTTATCAGTTGTAAAGAATGTTTTATTGCTTAATATATTTTATTATATTTTTATTTCGACTAGTATTATGTACTTATATAATGTAAGTGTATAAATACATTTAAACACTTTATCTACTACTATACTTCAATTTAAATTTTAATATTACAAATCAAATAGGTTTTATAAGCCACGTTATATTATAACATATATTATATTCAAATTCTAAATTTTTAACTAAATTTGAATAAAATAACTTAATAAAGAATAGTTATAAGTATCGGATCGATATGCTCGATAAAATCTCCAGATATGCTCGAAAAAACCCATAATGCAGAATATGTTCAAAAAACGCTGTTTAAAACTATAGAGAGACAGTGAAACGAAGAAATCTACAACTTATCTTCATATACGAGAATTATTTTCAAATTTTATGTATGATACACTGCTATATCCACAAGTTTCAAGTATATGTATGAGAAGTTTTATGTATAAGTTACAGTTTAATTACAAAATGTTCAGTATTAGTCGAGTCAATGAAGTAGATTCGTATTGGTCTGTACATCAAGATTTTTTTCTATATTTTCACTTTTAAGTGATTTTCTTAAATCGGCCAATAAAATCTTTTGAAAATACTTAACTTATGCTGCATCTTGTGCAGAGTAGTTTGGAAAAT
>KZ652516.1:63205-74064 GCA_001010745.2 Gerris buenoi | reverse complement strand
ATTTATGCACCTAGGGAGTAAAGTAAGCCATTATTCCCTGAGCGAAAAAGTTGATTCTTGAGGCGAAGCTGAAGGAATCATGTCCCTAAATCCCGAGGCGAAGCCGAGGGAATTAGACTTTGTAAAAGATATTTCTAAAAGTCGTGTAAACATAAGGGAGGGGAAAAAGAAATAAAGAGAGGGAAAAATATATTGCAATACTTTTTCACGCACGGAAAACTCTCTCTGGTAATGTAAACTGAAGTAAAAGAGTCAGATTTGACGGTAGAGGGGGGAGAAGGGGGAAGGGGATGAATACAGCAAGTTTTCAATATTAAATGGACTCGAACCCTCTCAGAATATCTTCATCTTTAATCCTTAGAAAGAGGGTGGGGGAGGTTGTGATGATGTCTTGAAGCGCTTTACTGTTGATTATTTTACGAAGGGAACTTTATATACAAGTTTTTTTTACCCAGTTTTCTAGCGTCAAGATGCAATAACGACATATTGGCTCTTATAAAACGTAACCTTAGGACATCTCTTGAAATGCTCTTATATTAAAAAGTCTCATCTGTGGTTTGAACTCTTGAACTCTTGAAGAGTCGAACTAACACTTGATCGACTCTTGAGAATGGGGTTGTGCGTTGTGTTCAATCAAACCGATGCACAGCGGTGGATTTAAGGACCCTCTTGATGGATCATTCCGGTGGAAATCAGAGTGTGGTCAGAGTTCATTAGACTTGTTATTGCTTTTTTGTTCGACCACTTCCGAACTTTTTTTTTTTTTTATTAAACCCCTTTTTTTACTTTTAATTGTTAATAAGTGTCGAAGTATGAACAAAAGTTTCTTTATTGTTTTATAGTTCAAATGATTTTTATAAGTACCGTTTTGACACAACTCTTCTATCGTTTCTGAATTCTGAAATACGATTTTTTTCAATTTCCGAAATCAAAAATTCCAAGACAGAAATCTGTTTCCGATATCAGGGAACGTTTTTGGTTCCGTGTCTTTCTATCGGTCTGTCGATTTGTCATTCTAAATTTTGCGACTGACATATTATCTTAAAAACTACATGTCCGATTTAAATGGAATTTGAATTGGTAGTTCACAATTACTTCATTGTTGGTCCCATATGCAGATATGCATCGCGTAGCTCAATTATTGAAGCGAGCGTATTGCAATGAAATACTGAATATTAAAATTAATCCATGATGAATGTCATAGTAGAAGATAGGTGGAAGAGGGTAGTGTGGAGTAGAGTGGGGGTACTCGGTACAAAGCTCACCTTCCTAGATAAACCTATACACTACAAGACTATAAGAATCTTAACCACCTGCCGTAGCTTTTAAACAATTATTATAAATGTATTTCTTTATTACTGCTTGTATCACACAACATGGCTGTTCCAATTGAACTTTAGACGATGTATATGAAGTTTTATTAAAATCGTTGCGTCAGGACGTAAGATATCGGTAAAAAGGTTGTTTTCTTTATTTTAAACGTTTAGGTCCGCTTTAATAGTTTTAGCGATCTTTATTAATTTATAGCGGTGTCGTTGTTGGTTTTACTAAAAATAAATACTTGAAAAAAATGTTCGTCTCATCGAATAGGTGATGATAGCATTTTTTCCCGCACTGAAATTACAATTTTAAATTTGAAGCTCACGTTTACGCGAGCATTGCGCGCGAACGCTTGGACGCTGTCCAACGAACTTAGCCTGAGTATTAGTCAAAGGAACATGTATTCCAAATTTCAACTTAATCGGTCAACTTTTACTCAAGATATCGTTGGACACGTAAACGTTACAGACAGACAGACAGACAGACAGACAAGATGCATAGTTTGTTGAATGTAAGAAGCTCGCTTACGCTCGCTTCAATAAGTTTCAACCTTCTACACCCATTTGTTTATCTTCCACATACGCACAAACAAACATTTATTTACACCTATAGCTTCAAAAGTACTTATCAGATTTGGAACTTTTTATCGAAAGTAACCTGCTGATAGCCCCAGATTAATTTGATCCTCGCACTCTATAAATTCTGGCTAAATTGATAATTTTATTCTAAAAAAAAAAAAATCAAAGTAATTTTGACAAATTAAAATGAGAAGAAACCATGTATGAAACAAATTAGATAATAATGGCTGGTAAAAGCATAATAGTTATTTATGCACCTAGGGAGTAAAGTAAGCCATTATTCCCTGAGCGAAAAAGTTGATTCTTGAGGCGAAGCCGAAGGAATCATGTCCCTAAATCCCGAGGCGAAGCCGAGGGAATTAGACTTTTTAATTCCCGAGGCGTAGCCAAGGGAATAACGCTAATTAGCTCCCGAGGCGAAGCCAAGGGAGATAATTATCGCGAAGGGAATAATGGCACTTTACTCACGAGGTACATACAATATTTTATCTCCTGTAGGAAGTAAATACATATTTTCGTTCATTGCACAGTTTTTATTTATTATTTTAATAAATAACAATAATTATTAGCACTTTTAATAGCAGATATAAGAGATTCAGTATTAAAAACAAATAAGAATTGGAATTAAACTCAAATAGAAGGTTACTTAGATGCAGGTTATAAACATAGATAAACATGGTCGTAAAAGCAGTGACGCCAACCTGATTTCAACATCTTCATTACATTAACCATTCATTTTCTACTATTTATAAAATAATTAAGTTGCAATCTTTACTTTTTCGCCCTACTTTACTTTTTCGCCCTACTTTACTTTTTCGCCCTACTTTTTACTTTTTCTCCCTACTTTTTGATTCAGGGATGAAAAGACCTGCTTTAGTCCCTCTAAATAACTAATTCAAAATCATAACTTTTTTACCCTACTGGAGATAAAATAATTATTGTGTGCAAAAATAAAATGCGCGGAAGCTATGTGCCACACTAATTGGCTGTCTATTTTCAATATTATTCAGTGAATTAAAAAAGTTCAAACAAGATTGTGCAATCTAAAGAATTAACGATGTATATGGGTAATAATTGCACATAATCATCTATCCAATAAAAAATTAATAATATATATTTTAAGTCTTCTAAAAGCCCATACATGAAATAAAATTTTGGATATTATGTTGCCGAGTACAAATCTATACTCCGAGATTTGGTTGTTTGTAGGCTCGTTCCAACCCCCTATTTGTGCGTTCCTTTTTATCGTCCCACGGATTAGGGTAGGATTTATACGCATGTACTAACATTTCACTGTAATAAAATCATGCCAGGTTGGAACGGGGTTAGGACTATAAGTAGCACTGTATTAAAAACATAAAAGGAAACCTAACAGTTAGAGAACCTTCCTGCTGATGCTGTCACTTGTGATGATTAACTTGACTGCGCATGTCATACAAACCAGTATTTGGTATTATCAGGGGATCGTTTGGACGGTATAGAGTAAACGGTAAACGGTTCGCAAACGATCCCTGCGCGGGTTGAAACAATTTGTAGGACGGTTTGAAACACTGTCACAAGTCGGGTTGGAACTGCTTTTAACCATTGCGCATGTCCGTGGATCCCCCGGACGGTACATTACTTGGCTGGAACAAACGTGCTGATAACGATAACAGCACTAGAAACCTCATAACTAATCTTTATTAAGTTATTTTATTTTATTAAAATTTCTTTAAAAATTTAGAATATAGGTATATCATGTATGTTATTACGTGGCTGAGAAAACGTATTTAAAATCAAAATTGAAGTAGTAAATAAACAATAATGCATTTATAAAATAGTACATAACACGTCGAGTGTGGAAAGTAGCATTTTGCACGCGAGTGTGGAGTTTGCACCCGAGCGATAGCGAGGGTAATAAAACCACACGAGCAATGCAAAATGCCGTTTTCGCACGAGTTGCGTACCGTACTTTATCTACGATTGTTAGATTTTAATAATAAATGCAGAAAAAAATAATAAACTTCCTGTATGTAAGCTCGTATTTCAGTATTTCTCTTTTGATAAAGATGACATCAATTCGTTAGTTGTATTTTGTGCCGAATTAATTATTTCGGAAGGCGTATTATTCTCCTCATATTCTTCATAATCACTTAAATCACTCATTGATTTTCAAAAAAAAACTCGATACAAACAGTTACTTTTATTAAATAAACATCAAATTAGTTATGTTAAATGTAAACAAACTCGCTAATCGTGCGTAAAGTTGAAGAATTCTTTTTCTTTACGGCGCTAGAGGCGAAAAGAAGAGGAATTGTTTAAAACTATGAGACACGCATGCGCAATTAATACAGGTGTGTAAAGAATCACTTTCTACGAATCTAAACAGAGATACAATGTTTATATTACGTATAAATCGTAGATATACTTATTTATAAATGTATTTGTTCACTTGTATTATGTAAATACATAATATTACAGTTGAAATAGAAATATAATAAAATATATTAAGCAATAAAACATTCTTTACAAGCGATAAGTTCAATGTAAGTTATTTCAATGCGAAACGATACTTAAAACAAATAATGGCGTCACTCTGTTTTGACTTCCACTCCGATTTGAGTTATAGCACGTAACCTTACGGACTTACGGATATATCAATGGTGAAGTTGCGCATGCGCTTTTATGTCTAAGCATAGGCCAGTCTAGACAGCCTTTCTTTCCTTATATAAATGTATATCACTTTATCACTCTTAAGTCCCTCCTTTTCTCGAAGAGGTCTCAATATATTTCTAACTTTGTTTAACTCATAGTTTAAACTCTTTTTAAAATTAGTATATTTTTTTTGGAGGAGTATATTTCAGAAAATCTATGTATCATTTTTTTGTATTTTATGTATTTTTTATCTGAATAAAAAAAAAAAAAGATTAACTTATGACACTAAGATTGGCCAACCTATATCAGGAAATTATAACCACTAGACCTGTGGGAGGGCTGAGGTCAGTGAAATTTATATTTGCCTAGTTTGCCCTACTGCCGGACCTTTTCGAATTCTAAATCCAGTGCACTCATTGGCCCACATTTTTGGAGTCAGGGGACCACAAAAGGTGTAAATCCATCAAAATCTCCAAATGGAAAGTTTCACGCCATCACAAATTATCTCTTTAAATGAGAAAGTAAAAAAAATATTTTGACGAAAATTGGCTCAAAGGCTGATTCAAGTCAGTTTTTAGTTTGGATTTAGAGAATTATTTCCAAGAGTTCTTTTTTTTAAGAAGATGATCTGATCAAAGTTTAAACTTTGATTCTTTGTTGAAAAACAATTTGTGTGGGGGGGACTTAAAAAAAAATCAAGTACTTAGAAGTTCATCCTATATTATACTAAAACCAATGAAATTCTCAACTTAACCCTGTCCGAATGAAGAGAAATAACACGTGAATTTGTTTTTTTTTTTTTCTAAATCTATATTTAAATGTCTTAAGTTCTTCGGGTTTTGGAGATATATTTGGTATAGTGGAGATATTCTAGCGTGGAAACAGATAGGTGGAGACAGTGTAACGTTGGACTTGACTTAGCTGGCTTCTTCACTGGCTTCATTTCACTTGCCCAGTGTTGTTTCACTAGACAGTGAAGAACTCTGTAAAACCCATAGAACTTGTTTCTATTCTCAACCTCTAGTAGAACTTACCAGCTATTTTCTACAATCCACTTGTAAGTCCCGCAAGGCTTTACAACTTATTTTACGTTGAACAAAGGTAACATTCTTCTTACTTAGTTAACTAATAAGTACTCAACTGGAAGAAAAAATACCGTAATAATATTATGAGCAAAAGTCGTAGCTGCGAAAATTAAAAAGAGATTATTATATATTATTACTTGAGAAGTTCAGAGATTCAGAGCTTACCGAAGGTAACGGAAGCAATTTTTTTAAGTGTACGATTTCAAAAATTTTAAGACAGAAATCCGTTCCAGACAGAAAACATTTTTGGTCCCTTGTCTGTCTATCTGTGTGTCCGATTTTAATAAAATTTGCATTGTAGGTCATAAAAGTAAAAGGACCAATAGTAAGTGAGTTATCGTACTGAGTACAAGTTAATTATTTTTTTAAAATTTTGAATATTGTAATGAAAAGTACCTACTGAAGAGTAGTTTAATAGTTATTTTTATGCACCAAGGGAGTAAAGTGAGTCTTTTTCCCGGTGCGAAAAAGTTGGTTCTTGAGACGAAGCCGAAGGAACCACGGTCCCTAAATCCCGAGGCGAAGCCGAGGGAATTAGAGTATTTAATAATATAACGCTAATTAGCTCCCGAGGCGCAGCCGAGGGAGATAATTATCGCGAGGGGAATAATGGCACTTTACTCACGAGGTACATAACATATTTTAACTCCACTTTTTACATTACTTTTTCTTCCTATTTTTACTTTTTCTCCCTACTTTTTGAGTTATGGGAAGAAAAGATCTGCTTTAGTCCCTCCAATCTAATCTAAAATCATAAATTTTTCTCCCTACTGGAGATAAAAAAAAATATATAACACTTGTGGGTGGTTTATTTATTTTTTTTTTTTTGTAAATTTTGCGAGTCCCTTCCCCCCGAAAAAAAACTATATATATTCCTGCTTTAACTAAAAATATTCAGAATGTGAGGTCTGCCAGGCCATAGAAAAAATTACACAACAATTTGATCTGATTAACTGGGAATCCAAAATGGTTATTAATTCGTGTCACGCTAAAATAATATTTTTCCAATATTTCAAGTAGAGTATCAAAATAAGCTACGAATGACATTATTACAAAATATACATAAAAACATTTAATAAACATGTTAAAAACATTTAAATTTAATTGTATTTTTATTATTATATTTAGTCGAAATATACCAAATACGCCCCCTTCCAACCCCTAATTTTTGAAATAATTCTCACTATTTTCACGCCATTTTGTCAAAAAGCATCAACATTTTGCTCCCCCCCCCCCCCGNTTATTACCCCCTAAAATTAATGAGACTGCTTTTATGTCGCCAGAAATGAAAATCGGAATGCATTATCGACTTCGTGGTTTGATCAATGTAGAAGTTTCAGACATCTCTTGATGTTTTAGGTGTATAGTCCAGTGCAATTAGACAAAATAAAGTCTAAACTTCGGAAAAATTAGGGGAAAGCTGAATTTTGGCATGAACCTTAATTTTGCGGTTCTAAACAAAATGTCAAAAGTCCCCATTGATCCAAGAACTACGCGGGGTCAAAGGTCATCAAAATCTTTTTTTTGTGAATATCTCATTAACGGCCATGTATACAGAAAAAATACAAGAAATCAAGTTTGTAGCTTAGAAAATTTCCTACAAAAAAGATTTTATGACTTTTATTCGTAGGTGTAACGGTTATGGAGATAACCTCAATTTATCTTCTTATTTATCATGAAACGTGTACTCCTTTCCACACCGCCTTAGAGGTAAAGAGCGTTTTTTACGTGAATTTTGAAATAATTCATGTTAATACCTTATTGTGAGGCGATGAAAATTCTAGGAGGGAGGAGGGTATTTCCAATTTTTTAAAATTGTCAATTTTGTTCACATAAATGTGAAGTGTGCCCAACATTTTATTTTTTTTAAAATTTTAGTGGGGTATCAAAGGAAAGCTGCTGAAAATTAGGTTACAAATATATACATGCTTTTTTAAATTTTGCATTCTTTATTGGTTTAATAAGTTAAAATATACCCAAAAAAATCCCCTCTCCCCCAACCACTATATAACGGCTAGTCCTAACATTTAGAAATAATTCATAAAATCCATCAAGGACAAATTTGAACTCAACTCTAAAATTTGAAAAATTTTTGAACAAATTTGAAACAACTCTGTAAATTGAATTATCTCCAAAACCGTTACACCTACAAATAAAAGTCATGAGATCTTTTTTGTAGGAAATTTTCTAAGCTACAAATTTGATTACTTGTAATTTTTCTGTATACATGGCCGTTAATGAGATATTCACAAAAAACGATTTTGATGACCTTTGACCCCGCGTAGTTCTTTTAGCGGCACTCGGATTAATGGGGACTTTTGACATTTTGTTTATAACCGCAATATCAAGGTTCATGCCAAAATTCAGCTTTCCCCTAATTTTTCCGAAGTGCAATGTCTATTTGCACTGGACTAGTATATTAAAAAATATTTGACATTATAAAAATAATATATAAGTACTTCAGACTTATAATAAAAGTTAAATTAATGAAATAACGAGACCAAATTAAACTTAATCGACTGACACTCAGAGTCAATCCGTCTAAAATATAATTGAATAAAATATAATTGAAAGCCAGGTTGGCAAACACAAAATTATTCAACACAATATGTCTCTAAAAATATTATCATGAATATTTAATAAAAAAAAAAAAAAAAAAAAAATTAAATTAGTTCAAGTGAAATCTAGTTCCTGTTTTAACTTTTCTATAGATGATTAATCATTTGTAGGTCTTTGTCTAGAGGAAAACTTTTAGCTGAATTTAAGATTACCTCGAAACTTTATCTAAAATTAATAGTAGGTGTTAGAGCTTTGAGTACTTTTCTAATTAAATTTCCCTTTGGGGAAAATTTTAATCTTTTCATTGAACTAAAAAGCTATATGTATTATATATCAGACAAGACAGAGAAGATAGTTAATTAATAATACTGCTTTGATAATGACAAAAGTTTTGGCGTCAGCTTTAAAACGTGTTTTAAAGTTAACAATATTTCGGGGCGAGAGAATTAAGTAACGAGAACAGAAGCGTTTTAATCTTGATTAATTAAATTTTAGTTTTGTGGGGATGGAGAGGGGGGAGGGGGTGCAGACGGATGAAATGTTTTCACGTTTAAATCTCTCTCTAGGTAGAGGTAGAGAGAGAGGTAGAGATACGATCAGAGTGAGAAAATACAAGAGATATAATATACGTACAGAGTGAGAAAATACAAGATATAATATACGTACAGAGTGAGAAAATACAAGAGATATAATATACGTACAGAGTGAGAAAATACAAGAGATATAATATACGTACAGAGTGAGAAAATACAAGAGATATAATATACGTACAGAGTGAGAAAATACAAGAAAGGAAAGAGATAACACAAGAAAGATATTGTACAGAGTGAGAAAGAACCAATAAAGATACAGTGAGATATACATACATACAAAGTGAAATAGTAAAAGAAAGAGATAGATACAGAGTGAGAAAATACAAGAGAGATATTCGTACAAAGTGAGAAAGTACCAATAAAGAGATAGATACAGAGTGAGAAAATACAAGTGAGATATACATACAAAGTGAGATAGTAAAAGAAAGAGATAGATACAGTGCTGAGTGAAAAAAACACAAGAAAGAGATACATACATTCAGTGTGGAAAAAATAGACTCACTATCTCCGTTTCATTGTAAATCATTGATACATATAATATGCATATATGTTTTTGGGCAATGAACAAAGCGGAGAGACTCAGTATACATTTGTCTATTTGATAATGTGGATGGATCACAAATCATAAGGAGCGAAATTGTGAGACATTAATCTATTTTGATCCGCAAGGAGCCCTGATATCATTCTGTATACAATTTAGAACTCTATTGGTGAAATACATTAACCTTAACTACAATGAATACAAGTGAAAACCAATCAGTCTCCTATGATATTTTAACTTCTTGCGGAGTGATATTTAAGATCATCACATCTACAATTCAATCCACATATCGTCAAAATATTGTACCCCAATTAACATAAAGCTAACGACCTCCAGTAAAATCCCGAAATCCTGGCATGATATTTAAAAACGACATATTTTTCATGTCGTTTTTGCGTTAAAAGAAAGAGACATACGCATAAAGTGAAAAAAAAGTCACCATGACTTAATTGAGCGAATTTTCAAAGAAATCTGTATATTATTGGCTTAAGCCATAATATAGAAAAAAAGGTTTTGGTTTAGAATTTGAATGGGTGAAAAAAATAATGTTTGGGTACACACTCCAAAAATTCTGGCCAACGAACTCATCCTTTCTTTTGATATTATTGACATTTTAAAATTTGTTTGAAATTTTTAAGTGCATCTTAAGGTGAGATATCGTCTGGAGTGACATATATTATACATACATAAAAATAAGTGTTAAAATTTAGGGATTGATTCAGAATGGTCTGAATCGGATTTGCATGGAAAAATGTTTCAAAAATTTTGAAGCCTTTGCAATAGCTTAATTTTCTTCGAAAATTCGCTAAAACAATGATAAGATAAACATGAAAAAATGGTGAACAAACTTACCCTGAGGACAAATTGTTGGGCCACATGGTTTTACAAATCACGAGCCCTAAAACAGAGAAACAAATTATTAAATTAATCATTATTTATTTTATTTATTTAAATACAATAAACTCTTATATAAATTATGTACAAGTTATTTTAATTTCGTTTATACTACTCTCTGTCTCTCTCTCTCTCTCTCTCTCACTCTCTCTCCCACTGTATTCTAATTAATTAAAATTAATTAGTTAATTAATTGTGTTTCACTTAGATATATTATGTTGACACCAAAGGTATCGAAGAGTGAATAAATAAATAAATAAAATAAAGGTTTTTGAAAATTAAAATCTTGTTACAGTTAAGGTGGGATTCCTATGCTGCGTCTGACGCGCTGCGTCAGACGCAGAGCACTGTTACAATGTAATTCAATGGGAGTGATTCCTATGCTGCGTCAGACGCAGAGCACTGCTACAATGTAATTCAATGGGAGTGATTCCTATGCTGCGTCAGACGCACAGCACTGCTACAATGTAATTCAATGGGAGTGATTCCTATGCTGCGTCAGACGCAGAGCACTGCTACAATGTAATTCAATGGGAGTGATTCCTATGCTGCGTCAGACGCAGAGCACTGCTACAATGTAATTCAATGGGAGTGATTCCTATGGTGCGTCAGACGCAGAGCACTGCTACAATGTAATTCAATGGGAGTGATTCCT
>KZ652516.1:46984-59813 GCA_001010745.2 Gerris buenoi | reverse complement strand
CTCTTCCCTCTGGTTTATCCCCTCTTCTTTGACGAGTATCCGGCAAGCAGAAGCAGAAGGTTTAACCAGGTTCTGGCTTGAACCCCTTCAGTCAACCCGAGAACTAACCTGAAGCCCTCTTCTTATTTACTTATTATTATATTATTATTTTACTTGTAGGTTTTATAATTTCTATTTAAATTTATGATTTGAATTATTTGGTGTTTCCCCCAGTTACTTGGTAATAACGTAGGCCGGTGGATGTCCACCGATAAGAGTTATTTGTACTTGGGCCCCATAGGAAGCGCTTACAACATTTGTTTACATATATTTATTATTTAATGACACAGTCATACATAAATTTAATTTATTGGTTTTAAGATTCATTATTATTTTATTTCATTTACATTTTGTTTTGTTTTGTTTTGTTGCGACTGTGCACAATTATAATTTATTTTCTGACTGGGGAGTAAACAAAGCCTGTTCACCCAGATCCTAATAAAAGTGTTTATGTTTTATAGTTTTATTTTAGGGGCTTTAATAAGTTCTCAGAAGATTCCTTACTCCCTCAACTCATTATTAAAACTGGTTTCCCCGTTCCCCAGTTTTCTCACACCTTCCTTTTCTATTAAGCCACTAGGTGGTTTAATTAGGTTTTTATATATCTTATTTATTTTCTTTTACTTCCTTGTTCTTACCCTTTTGAACGGGGTGGCGCCCAAATTCCACAATTATACCTCAGACGGATTTACCCCTCCCTACTGCCGACTGAGNCTGACATTTTTTGAAATTTATTTTTTTAAATTTTTTAAATTTTTATTATTATTATACTCTTTTTTGATATATTATTATGTATATACATAAAATGGAACATTTGTCTGATAACGGCGGATCATTTTGAGCAAAACCAAAAATGTTCCTTAATGTCTTAAAGAGACTTCTATCCACGAATTTTTGAAACAGGAAACATTGATAATGATCATTCTTCAGAATGATCACATAGATGTCGATAAGTTCAAAAGAGTAAAATGAAAATTAAAGATATATAAATAGAAATAAATTATCATTATTGTTTAAAAAAAGAAATGAAGACATTGATAATACATTTTAAATAAATATAAGTTAGGGGATCAAGTTCATTGACATTCCTTCGTCATTAGACAACAGTGTTGCCTTCCGGAGCACGATTATCTGTTTGGTTCCTAACGCACGTGTATAGGTGTGAAAAAAATGTTTAGAGGAAAGATACAGAAGCGTATCTGTTGGGTGCAAGATTGCAGCGTTAACTTGCGGTACGCGGCACCCTCCTCCGCCTAATTCTTCCGCCAATATTTGTTTAACGCCCCTTTATTATTTTTTATTTCCACCCTGGTTCTTGGTCGGTTGACGTTAAAAGTCGTCACACTATAAATCATTTATCTGAGGGCGACTGGAAGCTCCCAGCTGCGGAAGCTTTAGCCTGTACTATAAGGTTATAATCCTTATTGATTCCCGTCTTATAGCCCTCACAAGGGGAGGTTCTGTTCAGACTCTGTATCTCTTTGGAACCCTCAGCTATATCATCTATTGCTATAACTATATGTATGACTATTGTCACTTTACTACTGCAAGTCTCCCTTCACTGATAATAACTTTATTTCTTAGTTGACTTCCCTTTTTTATTATTGTATATAAATTATTATTAATAATGTCTTAATCAGAACTAATAAGCAGAATGGAAAGGGAATAAGTAATGTGCCCGAAATGCTTAAAATCTCCCTACTAAGTAAGATTTGAATTATAATTTTATTTTTACCATTGTATTTTTTTAAATAAAAGTTTCTTTAGTGATTATTATAATTTAATGAGGAAGGGGGAAGGTCCTCAGATAAAAAAATTAACCCTGCAGTCAAAACCACAAATATGTGTCTTGAGTCGAGACCAATTATTGGTTTATATTTTTTTATCATCTTAACCCCTTCTTCTACTCTTCCTTTAACATACATGAGTGTGCCACACTGGTAAAATAGCATATTGATATAAGAACCTTTTACTTGTATTGTCGGCCCAATTCTTCTTTTAGCGAATTACCGAAGAAAATTAAGCTATTGCAATGTGTTCAAAATGTTTGTAATGCGAATATGAGTCTAATATGAGATAGTTTTTATTAATATTTTTTAATTTGACTCTTATTTTAATAAACAAGACTCAAAAAGGTAGGCCACAGATGGCTCTATACGTGTTTTTTTCCATTTTAATCCCCTTTTATATGAAAATATGATGCAAGTGTAAATAACAACAATTACTGTACTCTTAAAGAGCTTTCCAACGATGTGCATCTTGAAAGTTGAAGGGTTAATACTATTTTGACTTTTGTACCCCGTACCTACTCGTGTGTACCCAAACATTATTTTTTCACCCATCCAAATTCTAAACCAACATTTTTCTATATTATCATAAGCCAATAATACACTGATTTCTTTGAAAATTCTCTCATTGTCATGGTGCATGACTGGACTTTTAATAATCGGTTTAATGGCGGGCGCTTCATGAAAGTTCCCGTTTTCCTGGTGCCCCATCCGTCCCTGGTGGGACTGCATTTGCAAGAAAATTCGCTAAAGAATTGTATGGTGCAACTAGTGGCTTTTGACGAAAAGCTTGTATTTCCACACGATTCTTATTAATGAACTGATTTCTTTTGATGAGCAATGCCTTTTGAGGATGCACCTTGCACTACTGTATATATTTACATCTTCTTTTGTAGTTCCCTTTCATCACTATAANATGAGGTGATGAGATAATTTGCAAATATATTCCAAATGTACCCCCTCTTAAATGAAAACAACAATGACTCCTAAAGTAATCACTTAGACCCCGTATTCATTACTTGTACCCTGTACTCCTGGTGTACCAAAAATTTAAATTTCGAAAATTCATGTAGACAGTGACTGTCCCCTTGCTTTGATGGGCAAGTTTGCAAATTTTCATCGAGATCGGATTAAAACTGTAAAACAGGTTTGTATAAAGAACATACACACACACACATATATGTGGACTTTTTGATATGCTTTTCAATTTTATCTCCTCAAAATGTACATAATAACAATTACTGTACTCGTAAAGAGATTTTCAACGGTGTGCATTATGAAAGTTGAAGGGTTAATACTATTTTGACTTTTGTACCCCGTACGTACTCGTGTGTACCCAAACATTATTTTTTCACCCATCCAAATTCTAAACCAACATTTTTCTATATTATCATAAGCCAATAATACACTGATTTCTTTGAAAATTCGCTCATTGTCATGGTGCATGACTGGACTTTTAATAATCGGTTTAATGGCGGGCGCTTCATGAAAGTTCCCGTTTTCCTGGTGCCCCATCCGTCCCTGGTGGGACTGCATTTGCAAGAAAATTCGCTAAAGTAATTGTATGGTGCAACTAGTGGCTTTTGACGAAAAGCTTGTATTTCCACACGATTCTTATTAATGAACTGATTTCTTTTGATGAGCAATGCCTTTTGAGGATGCACCTTGCACTACTGTATATATTTACATCTTCTTTTGTAGTTCCCTTTCATCACTATAAATGACAGTGGCGTATCCAGCGGCTAGGTCTGGTAAGATATCGGTAAAAACGTTTTCTTTATTTTAATCGTTTTGGCCCGCTTTAATAAACTTAGCGATCTTTATCACTTCATAGCAGTGTCGGTGTTCGTTTTACTAAAATATTTTATNTCCTGGTGTACCAAAAATTTAAATTTCGAAAATTCATGTAGACAGTGACTGTCCCCTTGCTTTGATGGGCAAGTTTGCAAATTTTCATCGAGATCGGATTAAAACTGTAAAACAGGTTTGTATAAAGAACATACACACACACACATATATGTGGACTTTTTGATATGCTTTTCAATTTTATCTCCTCAAAATGTACATAATAACAATTACTGTACTCGTAAAGAGATTTTCAACGGTGTGCATTATGAAGGGTTTTCATTATACATATATAACTTTGCCATAATTTTTTTTTACTCTAAGTATAATGTCTGGGCTGTCTGGGGGGTGGGGCACATGCCTCCTGTGCCCCCCTGGATACGCCACTGATAAGAGATACGGTGATTTAGGCTAGCTATTCCCCCATTACTTTCACATTGGGTGTCAATTGACCACAATGAGGCATAAATTTAACGACACTTTCACAGAACCCACTTCAAAATTCCACGAGGCCGACTTTGTAGGAAATTCTGGAGTTTCTTTCATTGACGATTTCCTGGTGCATGTATGGCTACTTTTATTGGTAACGCATATTACAATTAGAATTATCATATAGTTGCAGCCATCGAATATCGAAATTAGCTCAAAAAATATACACTATATTAAACATTTATTCATTAAATTCACTATCTAAACTAAAAATTTATAACAATTTTACACAGAAACAAAACAAAAATCTTGGTTTTATATATTATAGATGTAAGAAAGTCTGATGTTTCACTAAAACGTAATTATTTATTCCCCCATTTTTTATTAATAAGTTTTGATACACCTGACGATTTTTTTATTTTTACAGTTAAATTTTAACAAATTTAATTTTACAACTCAGCAAAATGTAATACTATAGTTTTTTTTTCAATTATATCGTTTTGATTTTAATCTTAAGAAAAATATAAATAAAAATGACTTTTATTAATTATTATTCGTATAATATTATATTAATTTTATTCGTATAATTTAAAAATGTATGTCACTGATGAAAATAAATTTACAGATTCCGCTTTATTTATTATTTCAAATAAATCGGATTCTACTTATTATCTATTATTCCTATACTATACGTACTTATATTATTATTTTATTTACATTAAGTAGAGATCATTTTACGATGAAAGGGAAAATGAAGGAAGAACGAGGGATTATATCTTGATTTCTGGTTATTTTTGAAAAAGGTTATAGAGTTTTGTGTAAGGTAGTATAGGTTGGTGTCATCTTATTCTAGAAGATAAGATGAGGGGAAGGGGTAGAAGTGGGGGAAGGTAAGGGCGGGTTTGTTCCTCTGAAGCACTCGCTTCTCTACCTCTCATCTCACAACTATAATGTTCCACAGTACACAGAACAACAGAACAAAGCTACCGCTCTGAGTACCAGGAGCAGTGCAGCCTTCAATATCTTTCAAGTAGGAGTACTTGACTCCTTCACGACGAGGACACTGTACCACGAGTACACCTCTTCTCTCATTCCACCTGTTCAATCGTCTCTTTGTCTTATTTACCGATCCATTGTTTCTCGGCCTACAGCTTGAACAATATCCATTGTCGATGGAAATCACTCGTGAACGCTCGACCGATTTTCCATTTTCAATTGAACAAGTTTTACACAGGTTGAGTTCCCTTTTAAATCCTGTAGAACCCTTTTGCAAAGTTCTTTATCAATAATCGGACATTGTTTTGAACCTTTTTTTTTAATATTTCTTTATTTTTATTGGATTCCATGTTTTTCATCCCTTTCTCTTACTGCTATGTGATATTCTTTAGAAGATTACATACTTTGTACAATTTATTTTTTATTCATTGTTTAATATGATTTTTTCCCTTTTGATCTTTAAAACTAAAATTCTTATTAGAAAAGTTGTAAGGAGTTTTTAATCATTGGTAGTTATAACTACTAAACATAATATGACACCGTTGATAAAGATTGTCGAAATAACTATTACAGTTAGATTAGATCAAATAATAGTGAAGTCTAGTAGATAATCCATTATGCCAGGATCAACTTTGTGACAAGAAGGCAAAATATGATATTTTATTTTCAGGAAGTGCATTTTAAACTTTCTTTTGCTATGTAAAAACAGGTTTCTAAAAAAAAAAAAAAATGTAATCTAAATGACAAGAAATTATAAAAATACTTGGTATTGTTTTTTATTTACCGCCATAAAATGTGGTGTTTATGGTTATAGATTCCTTAAAAGTTACCTATTTTCCAGGCATATCATATTTTGCCCCCTCCCAATGTCATTTAGGAAAGGTGTCAAATTATGACAATATAAAAAATAAAATAAATTTCATAGAATGGCTTTTTTGGACACAAAATAATTTATTTATATATAATTTAAGAAATGTTAGATAAGTTTAGGATGATCTGTTTGTAGTTAGAGAGGTAGATATGATATTTTGCCACCATCTAATCCTGCCAATCTTTTAACTAATATAATTGGCATTATATGATAAGTCCTCCATATCATATATTGCAACCTTCAAGAATCTTCTTTTTATTCATACATATAATATTTAGACGCATGTCGTGTATCTCGGGAAATATAAGTCATAAAGGTTTGCCATATTCTATCTTCTAGATCTCACTGAGAGCTGCCAGGTTGTGTAAAAATCTTATTTTTTAAGAAAAAAAAATTCAAATCAGATTTTTCCATCTTTTCATAAAAGTCATGTCCATGAATCACCAGAGTTAATAAAAAAGAGAAAGTATTGAGATGACAAGAAAATTCTATGGATTATTACATTTTTAATGGTCCACTGAATAAAATTTGTATTTAAAATTTAAAAAAAAATGTTATCCATGAAATGCGGTCTTTGGACTCTTAGAGCCCCAAGTAAAGAACTGATTTCGATCATTTTCTGTTATAAATACATAATACATATATAAATAATAACACACAACATATACGAATGTATTCCCCTAAATATTAAAATTTATTAAGCTTTACAACTTCCTCTTATAAGAAAAAAACAACAACAAAGTTTCGGGAAAATAGCGTTCAACGAAATATGTGAGAACAGGTATGCGAGAAAGTTTTTCAAAGTTGTCTCAGACCAATTTTAAACAGTGAAACTTATGAAATAAATGGTATTTATGAAAATACCATTGGACAATATCTTTGCTTCATTTGTACTTAAATATTACCGAAAAAGATTGCTTCTTTTAATTACATACAGGTATTTTTATCATTTATATAATCGAGTAGTGTCCCGACGACAGCGACGGCGACTCACCTCTAAATTATTTATAACGTTAAAAATTGATGAGTTATATGCTGGAATTGAACTAGTGACCTCCAGCTCATTAAGCGAACGCTCTACCACTGAGCCACCCCCTTGCACTGAAGCTACGAGCATAAAACTTACTATTTAAACAGTAAATATCTATTTAAATATTTTAATTATAACTAGCTTTTTTTTGACCATATTTTATTCTGCCCGTTGTTACGGGCTTAACGGCTAGTATTATATAAAGCTGCCGAAAACAAAAATAAATAAATAATAATATTGAAATGAAAATAATTCAATAAAATATAGAATAAATTAATTAACGTTGAATTATAATTTAGTGCGGTATTTTGAAATTAAATTTCAATTAAAAATAAAATGGTTGAATTATTGTTATCTCAATTTGAAAATAGAATATAATTAAAGAGCTGAGAAGTGGAAGGATAATGTTTATACCCCTGACCCCCCTCCAGGGTAGAGTTGCCAATATTAACCCCCAGAGGGGAATTATATAAAATGAATTGAAATTAAAATAGGGGACGAGATTACATTCCCCTTGCCCCATCTCTTAGGGGTAAGTTTAGTAAATGTCACCTAATTTGATTTGCTTTGCCAGTAATTTGAAATGTTCTCTCCCCCCCCTCTCACGCCCTCTTGCTCTCTCCTTCCCCCTTACTCTCTCTCTCTCTCTCTCTCTCTCTCTCTCTCTCTCTCTCTCTCTCTCTCTCTCTCTCTCTCTCTCTCTCTCTCTCTCTCTCTCTCTCTCTCTCTCTCTCTCTCTCTCTCTCTCTCTCTCTCTCTCTCTCTCTCTCTCTCTCTCTCTCTCTCTCTCTCTCTCTCTCTCTCTCTCTCTCTCTCTCTCTCTCTCTCTCTCTCTCTCTCTCTCTCTCTCTCTCTCTCTCTCTCTCTCTCTCTCTCTCTCTCTCTCTCTCTCTCTCTCTCTCTCTCTCTCTCTCTCTCTCTCTCTCTCTCTCTCTCTCTCTCTCTCTCTCTCTCTCTCTCTCTCTCTCTCTCTCTCTCTCTCTCTCTCTCTCTCTCTCTCTCTCTCTCTCTCTCTCTCTCTCTCTCTCTCTCTCTCTCTCTCTCTCTCTCTCTCTCTCTCTCTCTCTCTCTCTCTCTCTCTCTCTCTCTCTCTCTCTCTCTCTCTCTCTCTCTCTCTCTCTCTCTCTCTCTCTCTCTCTCTCTCTCTCTCTCTCTCTCTCTCTCTCTCTCTCTCTCTCTCTCTCTCTCTCTCTCTCTCTCTCTCTCTCTCTCTCTCTCTCTCTCTCTCTCTCTCTCTCTCTCTCTCTCTCTCTCTCTCTCTCTCTCTCTCTCTCTCTCTCTCTCTCTCTCTCTCTCTCTCTCTCTCTCTCTCTCTCTCTCTCTCTCTCTCTCTCTCTCTCTCTCTCTCTCTCTCTCTCTCTCTCTCTCTCTCTCTCTCTCTCTCTCTCTCTCTCTCTCTCTCTCTCTCTCTCTCTCTCTCTCTCTCTCTCTCTCTCTCTCTCTCTCTCTCTCTCTCTCTCTCTCTCTCTCTCTCTCTCTCTCTCTCTCTCTCTCTCTCTCTCTCTCTCTCTCTCTCTCTCTCTCTCTCTCTCTCTCTCTCTCTCTCTCTCTCTCTCTCTCTCTCTCTCTCTCTCTCTCTCTCTCTCTCTCTCTCTCTCTCTCTCTCTCTCTCTCTCTCTCTCTCTCTCTCTCTCTCTCTCTCTCTCTCTCTCTCTCTCTCTCTCTCTCTCTCTCTCTCTCTCTCTCTCTCTCTCTCTCTCTCTCTCTCTCTCTCTCTCTCTCTCTCTCTCTCTCTCTCTCTCTCTCTCTCTCTCTCTCTCTCTCTCTCTCTCTCTCTCTCTCTCTCTCTCTCTCTCTCTCTCTCTCTCTCTCTCTCTCTCTCTCTCTCTCTCTCTCTCTCTCTCTCTCTCTCTCTCTCTCTCTCTCTCTCTCTCTCTCTCTCTCTCTCTCTCTCTCTCTCTCTCTCTCTCTCTCTCTCTCTCTCTCTCTCTCTCTCTCTCTCTCTCTCTCTCTCTCTCTCTCTCTCTCTCTCTCTCTCTCTCTCTCTCTCTCTCTCTCTCTCTCTCTCTCTCTCTCTCTCTCTCTCTCTCTCTCTCTCTCTCTCTCTCTCTCTCTCTCTCTCTCTCTCTCTCTCTCTCTCTCTCTCTCTCTCTCTCTCTCTCTCTCTCTCTCTCTCTCTCTCTCTCTCTCTCTCTCTCTCTCTCTCTCTCTCTCTCTCTCTCTCTCTCTCTCTCTCTCTCTCTCTCTCTCTCTCTCTCTCTCTCTCTCTCTCTCTCTCTCTCTCTCTCTCTCTCTCTCTCTCTCTCTCTCTCTCTCTCTCTCTCTCTCTCTCTCTCTCTCTCTCTCTCTCTCTCTCTCTCTCTCTCTCTCTCTCTCTCTCTCTCTCTCTCTCTCTCTCTCTCTCTCTCTCTCTCTCTCTCTCTCTCTCTCTCTCTCTCTCTCTCTCTCTCTCTCTCTCTCTCTCTCTCTCTCTCTCTCTCTCTCTCTCTCTCTCTCTCTCTCTCTCTCTCTCTCTCTCTCTCTCTCTCTCTCTCTCTCTCTCTCTCTCTCTCTCTCTCTCTCTCTCTCTCTCTCTCTCTCTCTCTCTCTCTCTCTCTCTCTCTCTCTCTCTCTCTCTCTCTCTCTCTCTCTCTCTCTCTCTCTCTCTCTCTCTCTCTCTCTCTCTCTCTCTCTCTCTCTCTCTCTCTCTCTCTCTCTCTCTCTCTCTCTCTCTCTCTCTCTCTCTCTCTCTCTCTCTCTCTCTCTCTCTCTCTCTCTCTCTCTCTCTCTCTCTCTCTCTCTCTCTCTCTCTCTCTCTCTCTCTCTCTCTCTCTCTCTCTCTCTCTCTCTCTCTCTCTCTCTCTCTCTCTCTCTCTCTCTCTCTCTCTCTCTCTCTCTCTCTCTCTCTCTCTNCACTGCTAAGTATGTGATGTTAACTACTTATGTACAGGGTGGAGTTAAAAAAGAGACAAAATTAAAATAGATTTTTTTTCATTTAGCCAATAGTCAAGGATCTTATATAAAAGAGATGGAGTGTTAAGAAGGGGTTTAAGGCAAAAAATTGACTCCATAGAGGTAAGAGAAATCGGAGAAAAAAATCATACTGCGCATGCTCCACGACCTTTGAACTGGGACAAATTACCTTCATTGATAATTTCAAGGTTTACTTCTGGTTAATTTTGAATCAGGTTATAAACTGATTATTAACTCTTAATTGAAAATACTGCAAAAACAAGTCAATACAAACTGCTAAATTATATAGTCCAAACACACACTCACAACAACACAAACACTCACAAACGCAAACATAACAAAATAAGAAATACACCGCGCTAGAGAATATAACGCAAGGGAGAGTACAACGAAATCTGTTGATTGTTGATAACCTGCCGCACGTTTCTCGGTAACCTAAAACCAAGAGGAAGGTAATTTGTCCCATTGGAGCTCATATTTTACATATCACCATGGGGTCATTTTTTTTGCCGCAACCCTCTATCCGTTTTATATAAGATCCTTGCCAATAGTACCTATTAGGTTTTAATTTTGTTTAAGGTTTCCTCGATACCTCTGTCATTGGTTTTTCCTTTAAGATAATTAATTATTATTTCTGATGTTTCATCATTAGATACTACGTCCGACTAATTTTTTCGTGAACCTATAACAAATTTTATTTGTGATTCCTCCTTCCACCCAAGCGTTATACACCCAAGCGTTCGCGTGCAACGCTCGCGTAAACGTAAGCTTCAAGTTAACGTAAAAATTGGAATTTTAGGACGGGAAAAAATTTCTTACTTCGTCATTTTAGCGAGACAAACAATTTTTTTTATTTAAACAAACACCGGCATGACGGCATCGCTATGAAGTGTTAAAGATCGCTAAATTTATTAAAGCGGACCTAAAAGTTTAAAATAGAAAAAAAACGTTTTTACCGATGTACGTTCTAACGTAACGATTTTAATAAAACTTCAAAAGTACAATTGAAAAAGGCATGTATCATTTCAACTTCAATTTCATAATATTTTAAATGGAGTAGGCCGAAATAAATGGGTTTGGGACTTATTCTACTATAACCATCTTCTTTAATATCAACTCATCATGATTAACTTTTTTCTCAATATTCAATACATATTTATTGCAAGAACTCCGCTAAGTACAAATAGTTAGCAACTTTTCATTTTGTTTCTTTTCTAACTCCGAATAATGAATAAGTAGGTATCATCGTATAGCAGTGTGATTTTATAATTTGTATTTAATAAAAAACGTAAGGAACTTCAATCCGAACTCGTTCCTAACTTTGTTTTTTATTTTATTTATTTATTACTTTTCACTACTAATAGTAGGAAAAGTATTGTTTTCACCAAACATTTTTGTTTATTGAAATTTTGTTTATATGTTTGGTTTTTTTTCAATTTTCGTTAGAATGTTATGACAATACAGTAGAATCCCGATATATCGTATCTTCAAGGGGTCGAAGAAAAAATACGATATATCGAGTAATTCACTAAATCGGGATTATGAAATATTGATGGTAAAAAAAGAAAAATTAATGTAATAATTAAGACTTGTATTTATTTTGCACATAAAAATACACTGTGTATGATCATAAAAAAATTAAATATGTACTTGGTTTAAAAAAAAATTATAATTTGTTTTTTTGAATTAAACCATTTGTTCGGGTGTTATCCATAGCATTTTATCCGAGTAGAACAGAAGGAGGTAAACAATCAAATCTTGGAAAAGGGTCCTCTCCTTTCATATACGTTTAACCGCGATTTTTCTCAGAATTATAAGAGTTATTCCTTCATCTAGAATCTAGGCTGTCCAGGAATTACATTTGGTTTGGACACAATCACACTCTCCCCCCTGAGTCTTTGTTTAATGCCGATCAAACGTCACGCGAGAGTTCTAATTTTTTCCCCGAAGAATGTTCCCTCCAATAGGTTCCTTTGCAATTCGGAATTAATAAAAAAAAAAAAAACACTTAATTAATACTTCCTCTAATTGTAGTGAAGTGTGAACTGTTGTTATTTTTTTCTGAGTAGAGTAAAACAACAGATATAGCCAGTAAATAAGCAAAATCTTGGAAATTTCCCCCTCCATTCATACGTTTTATCGGGATTATTCTCCGAATTATACGAGTTATAAGACGTTTATGTTCACCTCGAAAGGGGGAAAAAATACGTTGTACTGAGGGGACCGAAATACATAGGTTTTATACCAATTATCGGGATTTTTTCAAGGGACCGGCAATAATATACGATATATCGGGATATATGATATAACGGGATATGAAATACCGGGATTCTACTGTATTTAATTTTTCAATTTAAATTCCATACTAAAAAAATATTGAGAGAACTTTAGTTTTGAATAGCCATACGTGCGGAAGGTTATAAAGGTGAAAAGGTTACGGGAACAGAGAAAGGTTTGCAGACAGTGTTTTGATCTGGCAGAAGCCGTTAGTTTGACAGCTATACAATTTGTCTCATATCTTTTCAAACACTTGTTATATGGACGGGTGGAAAACACCTGTGAACAAGGTGGTACTTCTAGTTCACACGTGTTACCTCGGTACCTGTACTCATGTACCTTGTACCTTCAACCACCCTCATAAACTAATAAACACACTAATAGTCTTCAAAAAACATACAGATCTCCATTCACAAGTCAGACATGGGAACTTACACCTGATGACATCCTCTCACTCAGTTTGTAGAGTGACATACTCTCACTCAGTTTGTAGAGTGACATCCTCTCACTCAGTTTGTAGAGTGGCATACTCTCACTCAGTTTGTAGAGTGACATCCTCTCACTCAGTTTGTAGAGTGGCATACTCTCACTCAGTTTGTAGAGTGACATCCTCTCACTCAGTTTGTAGAGTGGCATACTCTCACTCAGTTTGTAGAGTGACAT
>KZ652515.1:483134-493976 GCA_001010745.2 Gerris buenoi | reverse complement strand
AGATATAAGAGATTCAGTATTAAAAACAAATAAGAATTGGAATTAAACTCAAATAGAAGGTTACTTAGATGCAGGTTATAAACATAGATAAACATGGTCGTAAAAGCAGTGACGCCAACCTGATTTCAACATCTTCATTACATTAACCATTCATTTTCTACTATTTATAAAATAATTAAGTTGCAATCTTTACTTTTTCGCCCTACTTTACTTTTTCGCCCTACTTTTTACTTTTTCTCCCTACTTTTTGATTCAGGGATGAAAAGACCTGCTTTAGTCCCTCTAAACTAATTCAAAATCATAACTTTTTTACCCTACTGGAGATAAAAGTTATTTTTATCTTGCAATTTTTTACATGATGAAGTAATATAAATGAAATAAATGAAAGCAAAAAAAAATCATCTGTGTTAATGTTTTTCTTTTTAAGAAGTTTAAAATGTTATTAATTAAAGATTAAGTATGACTGTGTAGAGTGGTTGACCCTACTCGGCGGGGTCTTATGTGTCTGTAGCCACCGTATTATCCCTCCAATATGACCCTCAGAATTACACGAGTTTTTGCTCCCAACTTTGTATAATTAATGTGGCGGGGATAGTTTGCATTGCTACGGTTTGTGACTAGGGGGCGGTAAAGCCACAAAACGAGGGCCTCGTGGCCCCTGTTTTCTACTTTGTTTCGTTGGTGGGGGGGGGGGTCCTAGCCAGGGAGGGGGCCCTGAAAACCAGACCATTCTCCAATCTAAAACCCCCTGCAGTAGCTTTAAACCTGGTTCATGGATATTCTGCTTCTGTAAATTTTCCTTGTTTACAACCAACCAGCGTTTAAAATTTACCCAATTTTATTTTATTCCGTTTTCAAGACAACAAACATATTGCAGCTAAATCAACTAAATGAACTTCAACAAAAAAACTAAAACTATACACAATATGTTACTGTTTATACTTTAATTGCGTATCCACTTGAGCCCCGTTCTCGTCTATTTACGTTATTTTAGCTATAATAATTTCCGTAAGCTAAAACACCTCTCTTAAGAATGATTTTAAATAATATTCTGTAGTTTTTGCATATAAAGAACTTCTAACGAATTTACCTTTAACCTTGTCAAAGTTATTCAATCCTTAAGTTAAAAAGAACTAGTGTGTCATTTAGTGTGGCACATAGCTTGAATTTATGCTTTTTACATCCTGATATATATATATATATTCTTTTGGGTTTTAGTCCCGATCAACGATATTGTTAAGATTTTAAGTTTTCCCCAATTTTTCTAATCTATTAAAATTGTGTTTTGCTTTTTTTTATGTAAATTGGAATATCAATTTAGCTAAATTTAAAATTAAATTAACAATTTAGCAACATTTAAAGAGCGTACACGATTGAAATTAATCTGCGGTGCCATCTGCTCGCAACTTACTGCCATCTGCTAAACCAACCAATTTCTCTAACTATCAGATAAGATACTTTCGAAGATATATGAGTATATAAAAAGGGCCTGACCCTGCACCCACGTGAAAGAGCAACAAATGGTTAAAGAAGGTTCAAAAGTATATAGAAACAATAATGGGCTAATTATGACCAACTATACAAATTTCAATAAAATTGGACGAGTAGTTTTTAAGATATGAAGGTTCGCAAATACCTATTGAGCGAAAAAAAAAAAACACAAAAATATCCCCTGATGTCTGAAACAAATGTTTGTCTTGTAATTTTTTCATGGAAATGACCACTTGTTAGAAACTCTATCTACCTTTAACCAGCCCTAACTATCTCCAACCATTTATTAGCACCTCTAACCATTAGGTAGCACCTCTAACTAATTGTTAGCACCTCTAACCACTTATTAGCACTTCTAACAATTTGTTAGCACCTCTAACCAATTATTAGAACCTCTAACCATTTGTTAGCACCTCTAACTACCTCTAACCACTTGTTAGCACCTCTATCTACCTCTAACCACTTGTTAGCACCTCTAACTACCTCTAACCACTTGTTAGCACCTCTAACTACCTCTAACCATTTGTTAGCACCTCTAACTATCTCTATAACCAATTATTAGAACCTCTAACCATTTGATAGGACTTCTGACCATTTGTTAGCACCTCTAACTACCTCCAATCACTTATTAGCACCTCTAACTATCTCTAACCACTTGCTGGCTCTTCTAAGTACCTCTAAAAACCTCGTAGTTTTGTTTTAATTTTGCTAACTACTGCTCTTTTTGACGAGTAACGAATCTAAAGTGGTTGTTCTATTCTAAGATACTTGAATATTGTGATATATTCCAGTGGTCTTATCTTTTGTTTGATGCTTTATACAATGGAGTTATTTTGAAATTAATAATAAGCTAAAACGATACAGAAACGGTTTGAGGAGCGGCTCGAGATCTAAGTAGACGAGGGAAAGGTTCGGCCGCAAAGCTTCCGCTCCCGGGAGCAGATTATATTATTCCGGTATGAAGAGTTTATATTAAGGAGGTTTACTTGTCTTGTGTAGGAGCAAGCGAAGCGAATCTCTCCTAAAAGAGACATTTAACGGGCTGTCGAGTCTCGAATTAACTTACATTGAGATAAGGAACAAGTCTGCATAACGGAATACCTGGGGGCGCCGGGAACCTTGGGGGCGCCGGGAACCTTGGGGGCGCCGGGAACCTTGGGGGCGCTAGGAGCGCCGTGTCCCTCTAATAACGTCATTCTTCCACCTCTCATCCCAGTTAGTCGAACCTTATCAAACATTTTTTTTTTTCTTTATAAAGAACCCTGATTACCTATTAAACCAGGTACCTTGGTTATATAAAAGTTTAAAAAATATGGAAAACATCATTATAATACTTTTTTTTTTCGTAGAATAAATAAATAATAAAGGTTACGCTACAGTATTATGATAATGAAGAAGGTAGATTTCCTCGTCTCTAGTTCCCCTTTACTCCGGTACTTATATTGATCTCTAAGCATAATAATAAAGCAATATTCTTTACTGTTTTCAAGAATTCTATTTTACATTTATATTTTCCTACATAGGATACAGAATTCCAATCGCAAAATAATTTTAATTGCATTCCTCACTTAACTAAATTAATCATGTAGAAGTTAAAGGTTTCTATATGCTAATGGAATATTGATTAAACAGTTAAAAACTTTTGTATTACTACGTTTTTATTAGCTTGCTTTCTTGTTTTTTGTTTGTTGGTCCAGTACAACTCTTGCAATCGATTTGTACCTAACTTCTTGAGTAGCTAGACATTTGAAACTTTTAGAACAGCTCAGAACACGATGACAATGCATTATTTTAATACTTTTAGCCACCTTTCAGCATAATTTAATTAGTTTTTAGCAAATTTTGTTGTATGGAATGTTAGTTTGAAAAATTCCACTAGTTATTTAATTTGTTTTGACATTTCCTATATTTACGATCTTCATTTTCACAGGTTTCAAATTTATGTTTTATGACGGAAAATTTAAAAACGTATCATTATTATATTATCATTATTAAAAACGTATCATTATTCAATTTATTTCATTTTCCCCCTTTTTTTAAATCTGACTAAATTGTTTTTTTTTTTACACGTATTCGAGTACGTGTAGTAATCGTGAAGTACTTTTTTTACTTAAGCACCCCCTTTCCCTTCTATATCCCTTGGCGTTAATAGTTGTTTAGACAAAGGAACTTTAACAAAGTAGTATAGAATAGAATAAGGGTTTATTGTTTTAAACTTATGTTTGTACAATAGAGTTCGATCTAATAATATATGCGTAATTCTTTGCATTAAGTGATTATGTAATAGTGCAACCTTTTAACATTTACCTAAAAATAGTTGCAATATACAAAGAAACAATAAATAAATAGAGCATAAATAATTTAAATTTAACAATAACTTAAACAATTAGTACTTAACAAAAAGTAGTATATATCTAAAGTACTATTAAGACAAAGGGATATTTTGTACCTTGGGACAAAGGAATGTCACTTATGTATATGAATGTGACTATACCCCTTAGTTTAATTACCTATTAAGACAAAGGAATATTAAAAAAAAAAACAAAAAAAAAAACTTTAGAACCTATTTTGTCCTTCAGTTTTCTGTATAATATTATTTAGCCTTAAACGTGATGAGAATCAACCATAAAATAACTTAATAAAGCTGCCCCAGGAGTCTCAATGTCTTGGGAAGATGAATGTGACTATACCCCTTAGTTTAATTACCTATTAAGACAAAGGAATATTAAAAAAAAAAAAAAAAAAAAAAACTTTAGAACCTATTTTGTCCTTCAGTTTTCTGTATAATATTATTTAGCCTTAAACGTGATGAGACTCAACCATAAAATAACTTAATAAAGCTGCCCCAGGAGTCTCAATGTCTTGGGAAGACAAACCCACAAACCTTTAAGACTTTTGTAGGGCAGACTATTGTTTAGAACCTAAGGGGGGTGGGTGCTAAAGTAAAAAAGTGCCTCAAGTATCAATTTAGCAAAATTTAAGGAACGCAGACAGACGGTGGAAATTAATCTCAGGCCATCTGCAAGCTACTTTCTTCAAACCTTCCAAATAATTGATTTTGATGACATACCTGATACCGGTTCATGAATGTATGTTTGTGCGCATGTGGAAGAAAAGTAATACGGACGGTTGAAAGTTACATGTGACCAACAATGGGCTAATTATAACTTACTATACAAATTTCAAATTTTCATTCGTCGCAACGATCCTTTCTCTTCCGTTTCCATCTGTGAGCTCGGTAGGAAATAATTGCAAGATAAAAAGAACTTTTTTATACACTACGTTTTTAAATTTTCTGTCATAAATTTGAAACCCGTCAAAATAAAGATTGTAAATATGGGACATATCAAAACAAATAAAATAACTTGCGGATTTTTTCCGAACTAACTTTACCTACAGCAAAATTTGCTAAAAACTCATTGAATTTTGCTGAACAATTGCTAAAAGTATTAAAATAATGCATTGTCATAGTTTTCTGAGCTATTCTAAAAGTTTCAAATGTCTAGCTACTTGGGAAGTTAGTTAAAAATTGATTGCAAGATAAAAACTGGACAAACAATAAAAAAGAAAGCAAGCTAAAAAAACGTAGTAATAAAATATATGGCAGGTTTCCTCGGAGAATTTTGACCCGGAAGTCATTTGTGCAATTAAGAAATTACATCCTTGATTTCAAATTAAGATATTTTTGGTAACATGAATTGCATTCAAACAAATTACATACTTAATATGGGAAATGTAATCACAAAATGTATTTTTGTTGTTATCTTTTAATCACATAATGTATTTTTGTTTGCAAAATATTTTTTTAATTACGATGTATGTCATTTTAATTACATTAACATTATATGAAAGTATTAAAAAGTATTTTTATGACGCAAAATTTGATGGCGTCATAATATGTTGAGCCAAGTATGAGTTTTTGTTTAAATTCTGCATTTGTAGTTTCGTCTATTAACGCGTACGTAATACAGTGCATATTGTTTCGACTTCATAAGATAACAAGATTGTCTTACAGATAACACAAGTGCCTTACGGATAACACGATATTCTTACAGATAACACGATTGCCTTACTGATAACAGGGCTTCCTTAACGATAACGGGACTGCCTTACTGATAACAGGGCTTCCTTAAAGATAACACGAGTGCCTTACAGATAACAGGATTGCCTTACCGATAACGCGAGTGTCTTACAGATAACACAAGTGTCTTATAGAAATCACGAGTGCCTTACTGATAACAGGGCTGCCTTATAGATAACAGAACTGCCTTACAAATAACACGAGTGCCTTACAAATAACACGATTGCCTAATATGTTAATATTTATAAATAAAGCAATAACACATATTTGTAAAACTAATATGTTTATATAACTGTCAAATAAGAATTGGGCATTATCAGCTGTTTGATTACACACATCAGCTGTTTGATTACATATATCAGCTGTTTGATTACATATATTATCAGCTGTTTGATTACATATATCAGCTACTTGATTACATACATCAGCTATTTGATTACATATATCAGCTGCTTGGTTACACACATCAGCTGTTTGATTACATATATCAGCTGCTTGATTACACACATCAGCTGTTTGATTACATATATCAGCTGTTTGATTACATATATCAACTGCTTGATTACACACATCAGCTGTTTGATTGCACACATCAGCTGCTTGATTACATCACACATCAGCTGTTTGATTACATATATTAGCTGCTTGATTACACGCATCAGCTGTTTGATTACATCTATCAGCTGCTTGATTACACACATCAACTGCTTATCAGCATACACATATCAGCTGTTTGATGATTACATACCTACATCAGCTGTGTAATTCGCTGCCTAAGTTCTAACAATGGATATCTCATTTTTCTCAACTTTTCAGGAGTGCATTTAAACTGATTCTCTGACACACCTAAAAGTATTTTAATTCCCTTTTAATATTTTATTTTTTATAAATATTTATTTTATATTATAAAATGATTAACGAACAAAAATAATGTATTAATAAAAAAATGAATGAGATATGCAGTGTTGTTGTTTGAAACATGTGAGATAAACAGAGTTGAGCTATGAGATATTCAGAGTTACCCTTTAGCTTTTTCACCATGACTTGAGATGTACTGTGTTGGACGTACATTGTAGCTTGGCTAGGTGCTTTGGTATTGCTATTAATTAACAAAAACTTATTTTACAATAATAATTTNTTCTAACTCTGCATATCTCAAACGCATTACGTTAAACAGTAGATATCTCACAAAAGCCATACTTCTAACTCTGCATATCTCAAACGCATTACGTTAAACAGTAGATATCTCACAAAAGCCATACTTCTAACTCTGCATATCTCAAACGCATTACGTTAAACAGTAGATATCTCACAAAAGCCATACTTCTAACTCTGCATATCTCAAACGCATTACGTTAAACAGTAGATATCTCACAAAAGCCATACTTCTAACTCTGCATATCTCAAACGCATTACGTTAAACAGTAGATATCTCACAAAAGCCATACTTCTAACTCTGCATATCTCAAACGCATTACGTTAAACAGTAGATATCTCACAAAAGCCATACTTCTAACTCTGCATATCTCAAACGCATTACGTTAAACAGTAGATATCTCACAAAAGCCATACTTCTAACTCTGCATATCTCAAACGCATTACGTTAAACAGTAGATATCTCACAAAAGCCATACTTCTAACTCTGCATATCTCAAACGCATTACGTTAAACAGTAGATATCTCACAAAAGCCATACTTCTAACTCTGCATATCTCAAACGCATTACGTTAAACAGTAGATATCTCACAAAAGCCATACTTCTAACTCTGCATATCTCAAACGCATTACGTTAAACAGTAGATATCTCACAAAAGCCATACTTCTAACTCTGCATATCTCAAACGCATTACGTTAAACAGTAGATATCTCACAAAAGCCATACTTCTAACTCTGCATATCTCAAACGCATTACGTTAAACAGTAGATATCTCACAAAAGCCATACTTCTAACTCTGCATATCTCAAACGCATTACGTTAAACAGTAGATATCTCACAAAAGCCATACTTCTAACTCTGCATATCTCAAACGCATTACGTTAAACAGTAGATATCTCACAAAAGCCATACTTCTAACTCTGCATATCTCAAACGCATTACGTTAAACAGTAGATATCTCACAAAAGCCATACTTCTAACTCTGCATATCTCAAACGCATTACGTTAAACAGTAGATATCTCACAAAAGCCATACTTCTAACTCTGCATATCTCAAACGCATTACGTTAAACAGTAGATATCTCACAAAAGCCATACTTCTAACTCTGCATATCTCAAACGCATTACGTTAAACAGTAGATATCTCACAAAAGCCATACTTCTAACTCTGCATATCTCAAACGCATTACGTTAAACAGTAGATATCTCACAAAAGCCATACTTCTAACTCTGCATATCTCAAACGCATTACGTTAAACAGTAGATATCTCACAAAAGCCATACTTCTAACTCTGCATATCTCAAACGCATTACGTTAAACAGTAGATATCTCACAAAAGCCATACTTCTAACTCTGCATATCTCAAACGCATTACGTTAAACAGTAGATATCTCACAAAAGCCATACTTCTAACTCTGCATATCTCAAACGCATTACGTTAAACAGTAGATATCTCACAAAAGCCATACTTCTAACTCTGCATATCTCAAACGCATTACGTTAAACAGTAGATATCTCACAAAAGCCATACTTCTAACTCTGCATATCTCAAACGCATTACGTTAAACAGTAGATATCTCACAAAAGCCATACTTCTAACTCTGCATATCTCAAACGCATTACGTTAAACAGTAGATATCTCACAAAAGCCATACTTCTAACTCTGCATATCTCAAACGCATTACGTTAAACAGTAGATATCTCACAAAAGCCATACTTCTAACTCTGCATATCTCAAACGCATTACGTTAAACAGTAGATATCTCACAAAAGCCATACTTCTAACTCTGCATATCTCAAACGCATTACGTTAAACAGTAGATATCTCACAAAAGCCATACTTCTAACTCTGCATATCTCAAACGCATTACGTTAAACAGTAGATATCTCACAAAAGCCATACTTCTAACTCTGCATATCTCAAACGCATTACGTTAAACAGTAGATATCTCACAAAAGCCATACTTCTAACTCTGCATATCTCAAACGCATTACGTTAAACAGTAGATATCTCACAAAAGCCATACTTCTAACTCTGCATATCTCAAACGCATTACGTTAAACAGTAGATATCTCACAAAAGCCATACTTCTAACTCTGCATATCTCAAACGCATTACGTTAAACAGTAGATATCTCACAAAAGCCATACTTCTAACTCTGCATATCTCAAACGCATTACGTTAAACAGTAGATATCTCACAAAAGCCATACTTCTAACTCTGCATATCTCAAACACATTATTTTTTTCCACAAATTATATTAATTATAATGAGATATTTCTAATACAATGAGCAGTTCTTTATTTACAAAAAAGTACTTATTACAATAAAATTGAAATATTTCCTATTTTTAAACGATGAACATTAATAATTAATTAACTTTTCAAAGTCGACAACGAGGTTCACAGATAACTATGGAGATTACATGAGATGCTCACTGTTGGATTACAAACTTAGATATCCAGTGTTGTCATTTTGTCCAAAAACATCGCTTTCTGTTGGTCAGAAGTTGAATTAGACTGCACCAATCGATTCGTCTTGTTATTTTACATAAGATAGCGCTCTTAACTCAAAACCCCCAAAAAATGAGATATCCACTTTTAGAACTTAGGCAGCGAATTACACACATTTAGTTTACGATACATTTAAACATCATACAATTAGTATTAAAGTATGATAAGAAGGTAGGGTTAGCGAGATGCTGTCAAATAAAAACACTGTTTAAGTTTTAAGCTAACGTTTCGCTAAATTTATTAGCATTATCAGAGCAAAATACAAAGTATAACAAAAAAACAAAGTATTACAAATTTTTTAACTACACATTATTCATTCTATTATAACATGTCTTAGAGTCAACTTCTACATATCTTTGTTATACTTTGTATTTTGCTCTGATGATGCTAATAAATTTAGCGAAATGTTAGCTTAAAACTTAAACAGTGTTTTTATTTGACAGCATCTCGCTAACCCATCCTTCTTATTACTCTTGATCTGTCACTACTACCTTAATTATTAAAGTATGATGTTGTTATTGATAAATTGTTACTATTTGAGAATGTTTATTATTTAAGTGTTAGATATAGGAGCGTCTATGGAGTTCATCTTAAAGGAATAACATAAATTGTCTCTCCACGCAAAATGACTGTTTTATTGATTAAAGCAGCTTTCAGCCTTCATAAGGCATCATCAGTGCCGATTAAAGAAGAAACTGAGTTACATTTATAAAAGGGAGTCAGCGTGGCCGAGAGTCTTAAGGCACTCGCTCAGTTATCAATAAGTCGAGGCAACTCGAGGTCGAGGGTTCGATCCCGTGCCATGACACTCTGAATTGCATCAATGAATCGTGCATTTAATCAATGGACAGTGCAGGGCGAGGGACACCCCCTATGGGACACTCTTCCCCTACTCTTTGATGTGGGTCCAATCCGTGTCATAATGATGTGATTTGTATCAATAGTTCGAGGACGGAGCAGGGCTTTGGGACACCTCCTTATTGACGCACGCTTATATAGCGTACTAATAACCACACCATACTTCGGCGGTACAATGTACAAATGTATGATGTGTGAAGTAGCTGCAACTCTCCACCACGGGGCGTACAAAGGGCCTAAGTAATGCCTAATTGCAAGGTTCGAACAAGTGGTTCGTCCAACCCTAATAGGAAGTACTAGACTACTACTACTACTACATTAAAAAAAAAAATGTTAGTGTGAGGTGAGTCTATTTCATGTTGGAGATGGGCGTAAGACTAATCGACTGTTGACTGTTGTTGGTCCAATGAAAGTTAAAAACTGTTTAATAGACCAATTTATTTAACGTGAAGAGACAATATATGTTATTCCTTTATTATTTAGGTTGTTTAAATTCAGATATTTTTCCGGTTCAAATTGTTCGCTTGGGCAAGCTGACATTAGGCTCGTGAGATAAATTTAGTAGAAATGTAAGAACATGTTGCTATGGCAACGCCAGTCCGTTGTACTTGGAGTTTACATAACAGTCGTGCTTTGATCCTTTAAGGACACCCTTCTTGTTTTCAACTAATCATCCCCAGAGCTACAGCTCGGGTTCACCCCCCCCCCCCCCCCCCCCCCCCCTGCTCATGTCTTTGTGCA
>KZ652515.1:432457-448223 GCA_001010745.2 Gerris buenoi | reverse complement strand
AAGAAGAAGAACTTTAAAGAACTAAATCATTCAAACTACTGCTCTATATTTTGCTAAAAATAGTAGGTACTTGAGAAATTTCGAGTTTTAAAAATACACGGTTCTATAAAAAAAGAAATTTTATTAAATGCTCAAATCGTTGACCAATTTTATTTATTTTTAAACGTTTGTTATTTTTCTGAAACTTTGAACTTTTGCTGACACTTTCAAAATTTTGCTGACACTTTGATATTTTGCTGACACTATTACTTTGCTGCGTGTTTTTCGACTTGTTACAAAAGAATCAAGAAAAATGACATTTTGCATATTGAAAACAGTACAACAATGCTTAATTTTGTTGCCATGAGTAGGTAAAATATTATTATTATTATTTTTTTTATTTACTTGGAGATAACAACAAGGCTTACGCTTCTGATATTCAGTTTTATTGAACACAAAATGAATGAGTCTAGTATCAATTTATTTTTTGCAAGCTTCATTTAACGAATTGTTAAATTTATAAAATTTGATGCATCTAAGTCACGCAATAAATCCTCCAACGACATCTATTCTTTGAGGTTTTAATTGCTTGCTAGAGATTAAATCCCTGAAATGACTCTGTTAAATAAATCGAATATTTCGACGAGATTTTAGTCATGAGTCAGATAATTGTTAACTTCCATTTTAGTAGGTTTGTTAATTTTCTGACACTTGACACTTTAAACTTTTACTGGCACTTTATTATTTTGCTGTGAGTTTTTTGACTTGTTACATAAGAATCAAGAAAAATGTTGTATTTGTAGTAGGTTTGTATTTACTGAGTTGGGCGAGTATGCGAAGTAGCACTATGAACCAACTTTGTCTAGATACAGCACTTGTGTATGTGTGTGTGTTTGCATGTAACGTGTGAGAGAAACATTCACTTAAGCTCTAGTGTGTGTGAGTGTCTGAGTTCCGAGTCCATTTTTCATTAATATTTTGTTATTTACTTTAGTAAGAAGGCTGTAGGTCTAGACATCACCTTTTTTTGTCTTACATTTAAAGTTTTATTTGAATATTAAAATAGATAGTAAAACAATTTAATCCACACAAAAAATCTAACCGTGAAAAAAGGGACAAGTGCCTGACCACCTCTAACCACCTCTAACCACCTCTAACCACCTTTAACCACCTCTAACCACCTCTAACCACCTCTCCCAAAAGATTCAGTCTATCAAAGTAGTGAAATCTACTTTTTGGCAAAGTCTGCTCTATTTAAGTATATAAGCTCACTTTACTCCTACTTTCATGAGCAAGACTGATCCTTTCGTTTTATTGCTTTAATTTAGCCTTGTCCACACTAGTAGACATGTTGCTCGATTTTGGTCTCAGAGACATCGGCTAGACAAACGGCGTCTACGGTCTCGTTGCTAGACCAAAAATCGCATGTCTATGGTTTTCCATTCGAAATGGTAGACACGGTGCAACGGTAGTATCTACAAGTGTGGACGCTAGACCTAGACCATAGACGGTCTCAGGAGACGTCTATAGACACGTTGCGCAACATGTTTATAGACGGTCTATGAGACCGTCTATAGACACGTCTATAGACACGTTGCGAGACATGTTTATAGACGGTCTATGAGACCGTCTATAAACATGTTGCGCAACGTGTCTACTGGTGTGGACTAGGCTTAACACTTTGCCAGTTTCTGAATGATCATTTTCAGAAGGACTTTTTTTTTTACAGTGTCCTAAGCTACGTAAGCCTGATCTATGTTTTAAATTTTAAATGCCTTTTGTAAGAGAAAGCATCGATATATAAGGGTGAGAAAAACCAGGTGAATTAGTTCAAGTAATGATACACTGCGCGTGCTTACTCGAACTTGGCCTTACGCACTACTGTGCGCTCAGATTTATTATACAATATGATGTAATCAGCTGAAATTTCAACTACCACTATAATTAATTATTTACATCAACAAATTATTGTTGATTTTTAACAATAATAGTATGTTGCATATTTTATATAACTTATATGAGACAGCTAAAGGCTCCAATACACGGTCAAAATGTTTGCGTAAACATATTGACCGTGTATGGGGCTGTTTGATGTTTGCTCAAACATGGTGTTTGCAGTGTATGACCTAAATTTGCCCGACATCATGTTTGAGCAAATGTTTGATTGTGTCTGGGGGCTTTTAATTCCAAATTTGAAGATTCTATTATAATTGGCGAAGGAATCAATACGAAGATGATCGTTCCTTCAAAAGGAACGACTTAGCCTAACTCTGTCGCTTACCTCTTTGTCTATTGTTGCAGATATCACCTGTCGGAGATCTTGGCTACGATAGTGAACGAGTACACAGACTGGGAGCGACCGATACAGCACCCTGTCAGTATCAGGGACGAAACTCTGGAAGCCCTGTCAGACGCGCAGTATGTCGCCCCCATAGTCTTCACAGCTGATCTACACTCCACTGTCAACAGAAACTCCTACCTCTACGTCTTCGACTATCAGTCTAAATACGGAGACTACCAACAGGTTAGATCTTGTCTTAGTTTCTTACATTGTCATTATTAAATTTAAACCTTTCAGGCTGTATCCGTCTTAAGACATGGAAATATTATGTGAAGAGAATTTTTAAACGTATTTAGACATAATAATTTTATAATCAGAAGTTTGGATTTTTGAAGAAATAATAAGAAGAAGACTAGTACTCTTTCATGCTAGGTGCCAACGTTTCGGCTAACTCGAGCCATTTTCCAGCCTAAACATAATATTTATTTATTGTAACATGACATACATAAGAATAATCACGATAGTTATCATTATGGAAATAATTTAGTAATTTCCTCTATCCTAAACGTTAAAATTCTATTCTGAAGCAGACAAAAGGTGATAATTTAAGTTTGGTCTTATTGGGGAACTGTTTGTTCACCTCGTCGATTTCCTGTAATCAATAATACACATAGTGCTCGTAATGTAGTCAGTTATGAGCAGAGACCTTCAAAATGTAGCATTTATTTTTACGAAATGTGGCACTATAAAGTGTGGCAATATGGCACTTATTTTGGCCAAATGTGGCATTTATTTTTCAACTTTCCACCGTCTCCACGTCGCACGTGACTACTGATACATATTTTAGGGCAGCGACGTCAGCTGGGGTCAGATTTTCTATTTTGTCTCTACACTACACCGCCCCTTCCAGGATTCGGGTGACATTCTCCACAGTGGTCCGCCCCGGCAACCCTTACTCCTCTCTTTAAGTTCCTCAAAGAGAGCTTTAGCTTTCGATTGCTCTTGACTGCGAGTCTCCAGTTTTTCAATAATATTTGGAAAGACCCCAAAATTAGCTTTAATAAATGCCAATCTACTGAATGACTTAAGGACACTCATTGCTTCTGCCGATTCTTCGAAGCCCTCTACGACCTCTAATGCACTTGTTGTGCATTCATTTCGGTAACGAAGCCATTTCAATCCGATAATAAGGGCAGCACTCTATGAATCGTCAGCGGTAGCTTTGATCGGGATTAAGTCGAAAAACAAGAAAACAAGCCTTCTTAAGGTACCAACCAGAAGGAACTGGTAAACCCCCTGTCCTTGCAGAAGCTTAGGACAGGGGGTTTACTTGCACCGTTAGACAGTGAATGCCTTCTAATCCTGAAAAATCCTGAATACCAAAACCTTTTAAGGTTAACTAAATAATATATGTTTGAATAGAAAAACCATGTAAAATCTGCACCTTAGTGTAAATTTCAAACAAAAAAGTAGAATATTTATGCGAAAACGTGCAATACAATGTACTATGCACATGCACTAATGCTGGAAATATGCAATGATGCCCGAAATATGTAAAATATGCATTTTAAATTTGACAAAATGTGGCAAAAAGTGTGGCATTTTACCAAAAAATTGGCAAAATGTAGCTTTTTACCGAAAAATGGGCAAAATGTGGCATTTTAGTATGGCGCCATGGCAAAAAGGCATTTGAAGGTCTCTGGTTATGAGAAATAGAGAGGAAAGGTATTAAAAACATAAGATTTAATCTGAAAAACAGTTTAAACAGTAGATACATAGGCAGATTTACCATGAGTGAAAACAAGTGACTAGAGTAGAATTATAACTATTATGTACTACATAACTATTATGTAATAAATAAATATTATGTTTAGGCTGGAAAATGGCTCGAGTAGCCGAAACGTTACCACATAGCATGAAAGAGTACTAGTCTTCTTCTTCTTATTACCCTTCAAGGATCCAAACTTCTGATTATATAAACATTCTTCAGTGTACACTTAGCTTTTATACACGTAATAATTTTGTAAAAAAACATTTTTAAAAGACAAGCTTTTATTCTTATGCTTTTCAGCAAACCCTTTGATAACCATATCATCGGAATGCTCAAGAAATAACTAGTCCGCCATCCTGATCTGTCCACCATATTGGATTAAGAATAATGTCACTTAACTATCCATGCACTGTCANAATCTGCACCTTAGTGGAAATTTCAAACAAAAAAGTAGAATATTTATGCGAAAACGTGCAATACAATGTACTATGCACATGCACTAATGCTGGAAATATGCAATGATGCCCGAAATATGTAAAATATGCATTTTAAATTTGACAAAATGTGGTAAAAAGTGTGGCATTTTACCAAAAAATTGGCAAAATGTAGCTTTTTACCGAAAAATGGGCAAAATGTGGCATTTTAGTATGGCGCCATGGCAAAAAGGCATTTGAAGGTCTCTGGTTATGAGAAATAGAGAGGAAAGGTATTAAAAACATAAGATTTAATCTGAAAAACAGTTTAAACAGTAGATACATAGGCAGATTTACCATGAGTGAAAACAAGTGACTAGAGTAGAATTATAACTATTATGTACTACATAACTATTATGTAATAAATAAATATTATGTTTAGGCTGGAAAATGGCTCGAGTAGCCGAAACGTTACCACATAGCATGAAAGAGTACTAGTCTTCTTCTTCTTATTACCCTTCAAGGATCCAAACTTCTGATTATATAAACATTCTTCAGTGTACACTTAGCTTTTATACACGTAATAATTTTGTAAAAAAACATTTTTAAAAGACAAGCTTTTATTCTTATGCTTTTCAGCAAACCCTTTGATAACCATATCATCGGAATGCTCAAGAAATAACTAGTCCGCCATCCTGATCTGTCCACCATATTGGATTAAGAATAATGTCACTTAACTATCCATGCACTGTCATCCAAACTAAACAAGTATGCAAAATGTCGATTCAGTCGGTTGAGGATAACTGCTTTAAAATTTAATTGTAAGATTTGACCCAAACAGAACATACAAAGATACATTGCAAGTTAAATAATAGCTTTTAAAAACAATACTTGGCATCGTGGCTGTACACATCTTGAGAATGTTCAGATTCCGAGGGATGTGTACTTGTGTACGTCTGAGATCAAAATGTTATAAGTTAAACAGATACTTAAGTGGAGCTATTTAACAGTATTGATGTTATTGACCGAGCGTAGCGAGGTCTTTGTTTTAACTCGACCGTTTGGCATTTCGTCTGTCTGTCTCCTAAATGTACATCGACTGTCTTTGCGAGGGAGGCCGCAGGCCGACCGAGCTGTGGTGTGGGGCGGGGGCGCAACTACTCATTGTACGTCAGATGGGGGAGGGGGGGTAAACATTTACTGTATTTTAAGGCGCCACTGCAAAAAACAAAAAAATAATTATACCCCGCCTCTTGATTTTCGGAAAAATTTCGAGTTGGTAATGTCAAAATCGGTTAGGAACCTTAAAAATCGCTTGACCAAACATAGGGTAAGGGCACTTTTAAACCACTCCTTAAGGGTGAAAATCGGCCCTAAAGGGTAAAATAGAGTGTTATTTGGATTTTTGTACTGATGGGTGTGTTTGTCGTAAAGGCATGCAGTTTTCTGAAAATTGTTAAGGTTATAGTGTATTTTTAGGGAAAAATTCTTAATGCCGGGAAATTTTCAGGGAAACGGGTTTAATTTAAACGGGAAATTGTCTACGGTCAAAAAGTGAGTTTTTTTAACACGTTTTTACATATATCTTTTGAAATAATTGAAAATTTCAAATTTTTTTTCAAGGCTTTTGTAGACCCTGAAGAGGTCCATAGCCGGTAACGAGAACTTTTTTTTTACGTGCACCCCCGCTTAGGGCCGACATCGGAAATATTTTTTTTCGCCGATCAAAAAACCGGAGATATTTGGTACGGGGTGTCGTATATCGTTGGAAAGCCCTTTGGAAGTGTACAAAAGTGATGAAAAAATATTTTTAAAATTTTCACGTTTCAGGCCCTTAAAAGCGAAAAAACACTTTTTACCACTTTTTTTCAAACGTTTTTCTACATGGTTCACGTATCTCCTCCTAGGGCTTTTATACGACGCTATTGGATTTTTGAGCCCTAAAAGCCTATGAAATGCTGCTCCTGGCGTTTTGCTTTTAAACTCGATGGTACAATTACTTTTTGAGATATGTTACATTAAATTCCGAGGTACAAGACGGTACATAGGTGGTACTTACGGTGAAAAAAAAAGTACTCTTTTATTCCGCTTTGTATGCTCTAAAAATGTCATGTTCAAGGGGTAAGCGCAATCCTTTTTTTTTAGTACCTCTGAGACGGGGAAGTCGAGTACCTCGGCGAAAAACACACGAAAATCGTGTTTTTCCGAAATTTCGAATTTGACCTTCTGTACCATTCGCAATTTTAATCGGACGGAGTTCAAAAGGGTACCAAACTTTAGGTCAAATTGTCGTGTTTAAGAATCCGTTATGTTTTTATATTTCCGATTCCTACTTCGGGAGCTACGTCTATGTGAAGGACGTCCTCCTTGAGTAGTCGCAACTAGAAGGGGACGTCGTACCAATTCGACAGAGGTATTGTTGGAAAGGCCTCTAAAAATGTACTAAATGTGTAAAAAAATATTTTCGAAAAAATATACTAGGTTGGTACTTTAGTACCCTTTTGTACTTTTAGAGTGCCGGGTAGGGGGTAGGTTACCCCACTGTGGGGCTAATAGCGTCGAGGGATTTATCAGCACGACAATTTCCTTCAGTCAAAAGTTGCTCTAAATAATACTTGAACGCACGGGACCCTTTTCGTACCTGTACCTTTGTGGATTCGGGTACAGAGGTACTTTTAGTGCCACGGTAGTTGTAGGGCGCACTCTAAAAATAAAAAAATAAAAAATTGCAGATTTGTACTCAAAAGTGTGTGGGTTTTATTGCCTTTGTACCCATTTTATTGAAATTTATTTTTTATTTCTACTTATTTTTGTATTTATTGTACCGGTTTGGAAAAATCGGTCGAAAAACACTACTTTTTAGTCTTCGTACTGTACCGTTTTTTCATTTCATAGGATTGGACTGAAACTCATATGGTACTTACTACTTTATGGTATTAAAATGTACGTGAATGGAAAACCTTAAATTTATTAGTATACCGGGTACATGAGGGGTACAAAGTTGTGAACCTCTGTTAAGGAAAATATAAAAATAATAACTGGCCGGCCGTGTTTGGTATCGTTGGAAAGCCCTTAAAACGAATTTACAAAAGGTACAAATGTTTATATAAAAAAGTCACGTTTCAGACCCTTTTGAACGATAAATAGTTTTTCGGGCTCTCAAAATGTGCGAGGTGAGTCCACTATTCACCACTTTGCCCCTAAGATTATTGTGTGTACAATTGATTTTGAATTTGACCGCCAACATTTCTTAGAAATCTGGTGATTTATCGATTAATACTAATAATTTAGTAAAACTAATTTCTGATTATTGTATTGTCATCGGAAATACATCATCTGTTCAAGTTTCAGCTTTCTAGGTTGTCGGGAAGTCTGTCAAATTTACGTTACATAATTTGCCGCGGACATACAGGTCAAGTTAATTAAAAGCGTGTAAAAATACTTAATAACCACAAAAACCAAAAAAAACATATAAAAACAAAAAAAGGGATGTAGAGGGTACCTCCCCGAGAGAAATTTTATGTCCGATGTCCCTGGAAAAAGTGAAAAAATTAATAAATTGCAAAATGATTTTACACTGACTAAACGTTCTACTTACTTCCTTACTCGCACACAATTTTGAACCTAAGCTCAAACCCCGATTTGATATTTTAACGAGCGAGGTCTACTGTTCACAGAACTACTAGTTATATCAAATGCATGTCTTAAAGTTGTTGAGCAGATTCAATTTTTTTTTAACTGAAGTGAATATTTTCTTAATGACGGAAATATTTGTATCAAAAGAAATTTAAAACTTAAAGAATGATTATTAATAAATACTAAATATTAATGTATAAAACCATTAAAAAATAGTATCGTCATACATTAAATAATATGATATTATAATATTATTTAAAACATTTTTTTTTTTACAGAAATGTTTAATAAATTAGACACATAATATAATAAAGAAAAGTCACTTTATATACTGAGTTCCTTACTAAAAATAATAAGCTTTTAGTTTAATAGATGCCATAATTAATTCTACTTCTAAGGATTAAATATGTATTAAATTTTTGATGATAAATATTCAGTATGACAAATTTGTTCCCTGGAATTAATGATGGAAAAATTTCCATTAGAGAAACTCCCTGAAAATATTGTTTATTGTGGAAATAAACTGCGCGTTGATATAACTTTAGAGAAATGTTGACATTAGGAATCGTCGGATATAATCGTTCTGGATTCAATAAATCTATGCCACTATATAGCCGGTTTACACGATCAAAGTCGACTTGGACATCCAAGCTAAGTTGGACGTTATTTGATCTAAGCAGACTTAGATGGTGTCAACCTTAGACCATGTATATACCTAGACCCGCCATTCCCTTTATCTGCCTTATAAAACCCTGAGACCAACATGTTTTGCCCTCTGGTGACGTCACGCGGTGTTTTGCTACTGTCAAAATCAGAGTTTTGTTTGGTGTGCTTGGTTTTTTTTTTTTATTTATTCTGATTTTTAAGTCTAAAAATATGGTGCAGCCTTATAGTGCGTTAAATTGTACGGAGAGGCGAAAACGTGGAAGTGGTAATTCTTTATTTTCTGCAAGTATTCATCAACATACATCCTTATATTAATAAATGTAAACTGGTAGTTCTTGCCCGTTCGTGATGTCATAGCCCAAGGAAGATGTTGGTCTCACTAATTGAGTGACAGGGCGTGTCTAGGTATATACATGGTCTAAGGTGTCAACCAAATGCTTATGACAAGAAAGCTGTCAAAAATGAGAAAACACGTGAAAAGTTGTGACGGATTTGTTAATGAAAAGGTTATTGTCAGCTTTTATTTCTTTTAAATATTTGTTTTTATTCCTTTGCATCCAGGGGTATCCAACTCCAGCATTCTAGAGGTGCAAGAGCACTAGCGCTCCACGGGAATATGGTGGTTAAAATTGTAAACTACTTATGATCTTTTGACATTTATACTATATTGTAAATAAACAATCCAAAAAAAATAACAGCCTCGGTGGCCGAATGAGATTCACGATCGCCTAAAATGCGGAATTTCCCGGGATCGAATCCAGGAAAAATGACCTAATAATTTAGTAATTAATTTCTTCAAATTAAAATGAACGAAATCTTTTGAATGGTGTAAAAGATTTAGTTACAATATTAACCGCATATTCCCGTGGAGCTCTAGTAGTCTAACACAGGTATAAATAGGGGAGTTGGAAATCTTTCCTTAAGGATTCTATGATCGCTGTTTGCATCTAAATTATTTTTTGACAAGTTCCCCTACTTGGACTAAGTATACTTGGATCGTGTAAACACCGCATCAAAAATTCATTTTTACTTTGACCAAGTGGATTTGATCAAAGTTACTTAATCCAAGTCAACTTGGGTCGTGTAGACACGCCTTAAATATGAACTTTGGGTTGTCATTGTACCTCGACCTTCCCAACGAATTATGGATACAAAAATTGATTCAATGAGATGTGTTTTTTTTTTTTATGGATAATGTCATAAAATGAGTTCGATAGCGATACACTCTTTGTGTTTTGGATACGTGATCTAGGAAAATAATTTTTAACTTTCCCAACTCCGTGTTTATTAACACAGTTTTTAATAAAAAATTAGTTTTTCCTACAGTTGACCGATAAAGTGGTTATTATCGTACTTAAAATAGTACGCAAAACAGCAGATTCCTGCACTTACTACTTAATCGCACTCCGGTGTTCCAACTTACGAACCTAAAGAACTTAAATCTAAACAAAGATTAAATAATATAAATTATAATTATAATAACAATGACAACTAATGATTATTTTTTAACTAACTACATGATTTAAACAGTATATATTTATCAAATATAAATAGTAAAGATAGACACTCTAAAATAAAGAATCAAATGTGATGAGTATGTGTTATTATGATGAGAAATAAGTTTGCAAAAAATAATCGGGCAAAAAAAAGGCAACACTGTCTATAAACAGAACAGCTGGTTTACTTGATATTGTAAAACCTTTTATACATGTTGATAAAAACTATTATTTTCAATTTATTTTCAGATTAAAAACTAACTGTAGGAAAAATGTAATGTGCAACTCGAGCTTAAAGTGTCTTCGCTGCATTCAAGAAGCCTTTGCGCCCTCGCCTGCGGCTCGTGCGCGAATATTTCTCTCGAGTGCAGCGAAGTGCCACTCTCCGCACTAGTTGCACTTTTATAACACCCAGAAAAGCCTTTTTATAGTCCAAAAATCGCTTCCTATGTAGCCGTTCGTTATTGAGGAAAACAACAAAACCGTGATATTAGAACATTATGCGAAAATGTTGAGAAATTTCATTCAGCCTGAACTCCGAAGATGTCGTCAATCCCTTCGATTCATAAGGTTCCAACAGAATAGAGTGGAAGTTTCCAAAACAGGATAAAGCAAGAAGTTTTCCGAATGTTTCCCTAACGAATAGAAATCAATTCACGAAATGATGAGATGAGCTATCTTAGAAACCACAGCGATTCAAGGCATATGTTGATATAGAGAGGTCCGTGGTTCGAATCCCGGCACTGAAGTCTATTTTTCTTTGCCTGTCTCCCCTTGTAAATTATAATTTGATTTAAATTAGGGATATATTGCTTTTAATTATATATTGTTTGTTAATAGTGTTGAATTGCATAACAAGATTAATCTGTCAAATAATACTTTCTCATTGCCTTTTTAATTCAATAAAAAAAAGTTGAATGTTTCAAATTCATTACAAAATAGTTATTTATGTAACTAGGCAGCAAAATGAAATTTACTGACGAGTAATGAAGTCTCCGAGCCGGAGGCGAGGACAGGCTAAGATAATTAAAGTAATAATACCCAATTGACGGCCGAGGCAGGCAATATACAAGAGGCAGAAATGTTTCCTTTGCTGCCTTTTTGCATACATTGTATCTACTCACGCTATTTAGATAAAACATAGAAGCTTAGGTTAAAGGGCTGGTTTGAGATGAATCGACAACAAACTCAAACTAAAAAAGTCTTGCTCCAAAGTTGCCACTTTTGAGTTTTGCTCGATTTATCATTTTTAAACTTTTAAAAAATATTAATATTATTAATACATTAATAATACAACACTGTATTGTGAAACAAATACAAAACTAAATTAAAATAAAAACACAAATAAAAATCAGATGTTGTGACCGCACTTGTAAACACTGTACAAGTGTTTACAAGTTTTGTTACAAGTTTACAAGCTTTTCTCTGTCTAGGCAGGGAAATATTTTCCTGTCTGTTTTTAATATTTTAATGACAAATCAGCGAAATTGAAGACCTAAAAATGATTTGTTTTTCAAAACCATCACATAGATTCCGTTAACTTCCGTAAGCTCGGAAGTAATTATAATTATGTTGCGTAAAGAATAAAACACACATCTAGTCTAAAAAGGTATATTATATTTAAGAAACATTAAAACAAAAACGATACGAGACAAACACGCGCCTCCATCACACAACACAGACTCAGACTATATAATAATAAAAGCATTTTCAAAATCAGACCAAGTTTTTAACTTACGGCTTACGAACCAGTTTTTTGCAGCAGGTCCTTGCTGCCTCTAATGTAACTGAGGGAGGCCACGAGTGTAGACTGGCCATTAATATGAGAAAGCCACGTAGACGCTTCCACAGTAGATTCATTGCCCGTAAACGGCGATAAATTTTTGTTAAAATCAGGAATAATATGATAATTATTATCACTTTTCGATGTATTCGCACTTAAATCCATTTTTTGAATGAAGATTCGGTTTTGTTCTACTAGAACTTCCAAAAGTTTGTTTTGAGTTTCTACTGCTTGCGCTGGGTAAGAATTGTTACCAACAATAACGGTATACGGATCTGGTGTTTCCTCCTCATCTCCATGTATACTTATAAAATCATCTTCTCCATCTGATTGATTTATTTCTTGCTGGGGTTGTTCAACAATGTTTCGCCGCCGACGCCGAGAAGACCGGGAACGCGAACCTCCGCGACCACGTGAATACATAACTTTACAAACTTTAAAAAAAATTACGATTTACTAATCACTAATGTCAATAATCCTTGCTCTAATCCCACTTCTGAACTGTTGCGTAAAGAATAAAACACACATTTAGTCTAAAAAGGTATATTATATTTAAGAAACATTAAAACAAAAACGATACGAGACAAACACACGCCTCCATCACACAACACAGACTCAGACTATATAACTCTACATAACCAGGTTAGGTTGCTTAAATAAGTGTTATGAGGGTTTAGTATAATTTACAACAATTATTTATTATAAATCTAAGTTCTAGAGTAATTACCTAATAATTGATTTAATAGTGTTTATAAATGATGAATATAAGATGATGAGTGATTATGTTGAAGTTGTTCTCCATTCCGATCAAGTTAAATTTATCTCTGTTATCGGCGTCATATTTTTTACTATCATATCATTTCAAGCGTAAAAAAAAGATGTTAAAAAAGAAAAAAAAAGAAAAATTTAACCGTCATAAAACTCGCTTATAAAGACATAAATGTCTTCGAAAATATTATTCTATTTGTGATCCCTTTTTTTTAAGATGATTTTTTTATTTTATCTCGGAGAATTTCATAATGTATTATTTTCATATCTGTGAATCTTTATCTTAATGGATCGAAATCTATTTTGATTTTTTTTTTTTTTTTTTTTTTTTTTTTACTATCTTGTCTTTACAGACATAATAAAAGAAACCTTCAATGTTTGCGAGTTTTTAACCCGATACCTTGTTGTTACCAGGACTATTAAGTGGTAAACCCAAGCAGAATTATCTTGGGATAAATAACTATTTTTATGCTCCGAGATACAACCATTTTATGGTCATAAATACAGTATGCCTTGTACCTATTTTTTATGGTCCATCACTACGTAAATGTATTGTTTTTTATACGAATTTTTCTTTTTTTTTATTCAAGGAAAAAGATTTGAATTTAAAAAAAGGAAGAACAATAGTTATTTATGCAACTAGGCAGCAAAATAGAATTTTACTGAAGAGTGATAAAGTTAGCCTCCGAGCCGGAGGCGGTAGAGCTATAGAAATTAACTGCCGAGGCAGGTAATTACCTAACTGACTGCCGAGGTAGGCAATGAATACACGATGCAGAATACTTTCTTTTCTGCCATGTTGCGTACAATATTGTATCTACTAACGCTATTTAGATTTAAAAAAAAACGGAAGATTAGATAAACATACATTATTATGTACATTAATAATATAAGATTGCTTTGTAATAAAAAAATTATAAAATTAAATTAAAATTACAAATTAAAATAAAACTAAACACAAAGAAAAACAGATGTTACAACACGCACTGGTAAGAGCTGTATTTTTGCTGCCTAGGCAGGGAAATATTTCCCTGACTGTTTCAATTACTTTCCTGCCTGTTTTTAATATTTTAATGACAAATCAGCGAAATACAACTTTCCATCCTAAAAACAGTTAATAGTAACACTTAATTTTTCTACCGTGATTAGATAAAAATTATTACGCGATTAATTTGACAAAACATCGCATGATTCTATCGAGATATAAACTATTATATTTGGTTAGCCTCGAATTAAAAAATAATAAAATTAATATTTACTATGATTATAAATAATAATAATAATTACTATTGTTTATCTTCATAAAAGAATGCATTACACTTAATATTTCAAGATGTCGGCCAATATGGCGATATTTTTTACATTTTAAAATATTATGTCGTAAATCACGCAAAATTGTGACTTAAATGAAAACACCGGCATAAGAAGTTGATGCTGCATAATGTCGGCTTTTATTCGATGTTTATCTCACTTTACGACACGTCCACACATCCACACAGTCTTTAACCCTTAACTAGTCGCAACCATATGAATACACATAAGGTCGCATCAGGTCATTTGGACCCAACATTATTATATGCTCAATCATATGCCATAAACATGCTATAAAGGTTATAATAATAATAAAAACGCGTAAATATAATCAAATAACATATTTAATAAACTAATTAACTAAATTTAAATTAAACTTTTGGTATAATATTTTGGGATCATTGTACATAAATAGTCAACACACTGAAAGTTGCGTCGGGTCACTTGTACACAAAAGCCTATACTCTTTTTTTCATACTGCAAGTTGCGTCGGGTCAGAATGGTAATTTCACAAAATATATTTATGCGACGGCTGCTAATGATTCACTGGTAGATAAGTCGAAAGAAATTAGGAGACTAGATTAGATGGCAGCACCTGTTCAATACCAAGTGATGTATTATCTTAACATTAAATAGTGGTCGCATAATGACCCGACGCGACTAGTTAAGGGTTAATCAAGTTTAATGAAATTATAAATTTAAATCAAATTATAATTATNTGGTCCATCACTACGTAAATGTATTGTTTTTTATACGAATTTTTCTTTTTTTTTATTCAAGGAAAAAGATTTGAATTTAAAAAAAGGAAGAACAATAGTTATTTATGCAACTAGGCAGCAAAATAGAATTTTACTGAAGAGTGATAAAGTTAGCCTCCGAGCCGGAGGCGGTAGAGCTATAGAAATTAACTGCCGAGGCAGGTAATTACCTAACTGACTGCCGAGGTAGGCAATGAATACACGATGCAGAATACTTTCTTTTCTGCCATGTTGCGTACAATATTGTATCTACTAACGCTATTTAGATTTAAAAAAAAACGGAAGATTAGATAAACATACATTATTATGTACATTAATAATATAACACTGCTTTGTAATAAAACAAGTATAAAACTAAAATAAAATAACACAAATTAAAATAAAACTAAACACAAAGAAAAACAGATGTTACAACACGCACTGGTAAGAGCTGTATTTTTGCTGCCTAGGCAGGGAAATATTTCCCTGACTGTTTNCTTTTAAATTTAAGTTTATGTTCAACAAAATTATTAAATCTAATATTCCAGGTGCGTGGTGCCTGTTTCAATCCGTACAGTGACTTAACTAATTTACACACCTTTCCTTTATCTTTTTCACTAACTATAAGTCCTTCTGGGACTTCCATATAGACTGTTTCCTCTAGTATATCATTAAGGAAAGCAGTCTCAAAATCCATTTGGTGGATTGTCGTATTAAATTGATTCGCACATGCAAGTAATATCCGAACAGTTTTTAGTTTTACTATGGGAGAGTAAGTTTCATGATAGTCAAAGCCTTCCTTTTGCGAGAAACCTTTCACAACCAACCTAGCCTTGTATTTAGATACGTTTCCATCAACGTCCCGTTTAATCCTAAATACCCACTTAGAACTTATAATATTACTGCTAGGTTGTGGATTGGTTAA